>JAWQEG010002701.1:70000-87500 GCA_033782935.1 Petrolisthes cinctipes
TGGAAAGATAAACAACAGTACCATGGAAAGATAAACAACAGATAAAACAAGAGAACAACAGTGACTCAGTTCCGGTACTCTGGTGTGTGTGTGTGTGTGTGTGTGTGTGTCCAAGTACCTGTCAGTCTAATAAAGAGACCACACCCCGGAGCAATAGTCCTGACGTGTGAGGGTGAGTGTGTGTGTGTGTGTGTGTGTGTGTGTGTGTGTGAGAGTGTATGTGGAGAGAGAGTGTGTTTATGTATGAGTGTGTGTATGTGGCGTGAGTGTGTGTATGTGAGAGAGAGTGTGTGAGTGTGTGTGTGTATGTGTTATGGCCTGATTTTCGGTACCGGGCTTCATGAAAACTAAGTCGAAACATCAAGCAAATCAAAATTTCGGAACTGAATAGGAAAAAAAAGACCACCCTAGGCCTGGAAGACGAGGGAGAAGGTGATGGAGAGAGAGAGAGGGGGGTGGCCAGCAAGCACGAAGGGAAAAGAAGGCAAAGGGAGGAACCAGATAAGTCAGAAAAGCCCACACAAAGGATGACCCGGTCGGTGTTGGTGTTGGTGGTGGTGGTGTGACAGGAAGGTGTATGTATGACTCACTGTAGAACGACCTTAGTACGTAGTAAGCTTAAGGGGCCATTCTTTTGTTGGTGAATTGGAAGGTTCGTGATTCCACCAAACTATGGCAGGAAACAGATCCTCTATTAGTACCTACCTGTACTATTGAGGACGTCTGTTTTCTGGCATAGTTTAGGGGAAATCAGTAGACTTTCCAATTCACCAACAAGAGAATCTCCCCTTAAACCAGGCACCGAGGAGAGGAAGTGAGTTGAGGACGAAAGAACACTGCCCTGGGCCAGGAAGACCATGTAGGACGAGGAAGAAGGTGAAAGAAAGGTTGGACAGCAAGCATAAAGGAAATAGAAGGAGAGGATGGGGCTATGAGTTGAAATGTGCGACAGAGGGAGAAAGTGAAATAGAGGTGGGTCATCAACTCTAAGGAAATATGGAGGAAATGAGAGGTAACGAACAGGAGTGTGTGACAGAAAGGTGGGGCAGCAAGTACGAAGGAAATAGAAGGAAATGAGAGATAACAAATAGAAGTGTGGGACAGAGGAAGAAGGCGACAGAGAAGAGGAACAGCAAGCATGAAGGAAATAGAAGGAGAGGAGAGGTAAGGAGTTAGTTGAAGTGTGTGACCGTGAGGCAGACCAGTGGATTAGGCAAGTGATGGATAGGTTGGTTGGTTGGTTGGTTTGGTTGAGGCGAATCACTGAGGTGATATATATCTTCTGGCCACACCGTGACGACTGGCAACACTGGTGTGGTTATAAATAGCTTGTCTGCATGAGAGCACAAATGGTTAGAGACACGCTTGCTGGATAGGTAGATAGGTACATATTTTTTTTTATATTTGTATAGATATATATTGGAAGATAGACATATAGAGGGATAAATAGGTAAAAATACATAATCTGTTATATAAATAGATAACGAGAGAAATGGAGAGACAGAAAGATGGAGATTCAAGTGATACAAAAAAAAAAAAAAAAAAAAAAAAAACCAGACAGATACACAAAGGCAGACAAACAGATTATAAAACCCCTCTTTCTTTCCACTTTTCTGTCTGTCCTCAGGTAACTAAAAGGTCTGTCTATCACACGTCTATTTATCTATCAAACGGTCATAGGTCATGGGGGAACTGGAGGGCTATTAATTCCTCCAAGTATTGCCAGGAAACATAATAGTGGCACCACAGATGTGTACCGTGTCTGTTTTGTGGCAGAGTTAGGAGTAAATAGTAGCGTTTCAAGTGGTCCCCTGTTACTATACGATATTACTCTACCTTTCTTTATGTTCTCAGTCACCTTACTTTTTTTTTTTTCACCCTCCTCCGGCTTCCCTCCTTTTTCTCTCTCCAGTCCTTCATTAATATCTACGCTCTCTCTCTCTCTCTCTCTCTCTCTCTCTCTCTCTCTCTCTCTCTCTCTCTCTCCAGTCCAGTCCAGTCATGCACAGTAAGGTTTGGACAAGGAAGGTCTTTTTAGGATTGGTATAGACTCCATCACCTTAATACATACATTCAGACACCAGCAGAGTCTTGTGTCAGGGCAGGGCAGGGCAGGGCAGGGCAGGGCAGGGCAGGGCAGGGCAGGGCAGGGCAGGGCAGGGTAGGGCAGGGTAGAGTAGAGTAGGGTAGGGTAGGGCAGGGCAGGGCAGGACAAGAATAGGCAAGACAAGGCTAAATAGGGTAGGGTAAGGCAGGGGTGAGCAGGGGAGGATAGGCCAGGTAAGGAGAGCCACCACACAATCTTGTTTCCTCACTAATTACGGGTCTCAGAACGGTGATGGAGACGGATGGCAGGTCGGGTTATGAGAGTCTCTCTCTCTCTCTCTCTCTCTCTCTCTCTCTCTCTCTCTCTCCTCTCTCTCTCTCTCTCTCTCTCTCTCTCTCTCTCTCTCTTTATTATATCAGTCTGTTGTATGTTTGTTTACCTTGTGTGTTTGAGTTGGTTGGGTTGGTTGAATGGTTGGCTGTTTTTCTATCTGTTTTTCTGGCTTTCTATCTGGCTGGTCACCTCCATCTTACCTGCATGGGAAGAGAAATTAATTATCCAAGCACCTTTCAGTTTATCTGATATTAATCTCGTCAACACGGCAGTTTAAGCCTTTAAGAGGAGATTCTTCTGTTGGTGAATTGGATGGTTTGTGATTCCTCCAAACAATGCCAGAAAACAGACGCCCTCAATGGTACTAATAAGGGATCTGTTTCGTGCCATAGTTTGGAGGAATCAGAGACCTTCCAATTCACCAACTAGAGAAGCTCGTCTTACGGGGAGAAATTTTGTGTTGGTAAATCTGGAGCAACTGAATCCTCCAAACTATTCCAAGCAACAGAACACCATTATTTTTGCTCATTAGGTCCCGTTTCGTGGCATACTTTGGAGGAATCAAGGCACTCCAATGTACCAAAAGTGAATTACCACCTTAAGGCCTTGTATTATTGTCCGTCAGGATTCCCGTCAACACATCTGTCATATCACAAAACCTATCAATTGTTCTGTCCTCATTACTGTCAAAGCATCTGTCAGGTCAACTGTCAAATTGCCCATCAATACACCTGTCAATACAAGAATCCACCCTTTTGTCAACACACCTGTCAGTATTACTTTCTGTCACGATTTTGTCCCTGTAATAAATCTCTCAATATTCAGCACCTGTGTAATTAAAATTCATCTTCAGTAAATACACTTATTATTATTACACTAAATTATCATTATACCACCCTAACCACCACCACTAAAACCACAACCACCACAACCACAACCACCAAAACCAAAACCACCACAACCACAACCATAACCACCACCACCACCAAAACCACCACCACTAAAACCACAACCACAACCACAACCACCACAACCACAACCACAACCACAACCACCACCACCACAACCACCAACAACAATAATACACTACCATTTTCTCACCACCTCATCTCATTACCACTTCACCATATCATAATCTCTTCATCATTATCCTCACCTCACTTAAAGATGCAGGGCTTCTGATTCTTCCAAAGTATGCCAGGAAACAGCCTACCTCAGGATAAGAGTCAGGTAACTGTTTTGTAGCATAGTTTGGAGGAATCAGTAGAGCTCAATAATTTCACTCTTATTTTATTATTATTATTATTATTATTTTTTTTTTTTTTTTTTTTTTTTTTTGACAAGTGAGTATCGATGGTCACTTTAATTTCATACCTCACCACTTCTACCTTATCACTACCATTACTGCATCATCACCACTACCACCCTCTCACCACCACCACCACCATTACAACCACCACTACCCCCACTCCATCACACCCCCACTTCAACCACCACTACCCCCACATCACCACTACCACCACCACCACTACTCCACCACCACTACAACCACCACGAACCCCACTCCACAACCACTACCACACCCCCTCACCACCACCACCACTATCACCACCACTACAACCACCTCTACCCCCACTCTACCACTACTATCCCCACTCCATCTCCATCACCCCCACCAACCACCACCACCACCACCACTACAACCACCACAACTACCCCCACTCCATCACCAAACTATTACTCCACCTTATCCACTTCCACTATAATTTCTTGCCCTAACACCTATCCACTCACTCATAATTTCTCCACTTACCAACCTGACCATCTATCCACCCACCCACCCACCCACCTCGACGCCCACCCACGTCACCCACCTACAAGGAGAAAGTGGGTGTTAAAGAAAATAAGTGTTAGGTCGCTGAGAGAGAGAGAGAGAGAGAGAGAGAGAGAGAGAGAGAGAGAGAGAGAGAGAGAGAGATGAGGAAGTGAGGTGTGAAAAGCATGTTATCCTCTCTCTCTCTCTCTCTCTCTCTCTCTCTCTCTCTCTCTCTCGTCTTAGTGGTGTGGTTGTGGAAAGCATGCTCTCTCTCTCTCTCTCTCTCTCTCTCTCTCTCTCTCTCTCTCTCTCTCTCTGTGTATTGTCTTAGTGGTGTGTTTGGTTTGGATTCCTACAACATAACACCTGTCATCCTCTCTGTCCTTCCAGTGTGAGTCTCGTTGGTCTCATTAATTAAGGGGAGAGTACAGCGTTGGTAAATCTGGAGCAAATGATATCTCCAAACTATTCCCACCAACAGACTACCATATTTTTGTTCATGTGATCCTGTTTTCTGGCATAGTTTGGGGGAATCAAGGCACTCCAGTGTACCAAAAGTGTATTATCCCCTTAATTAATTGTCACAACAAACTTTATCTTTCCCTTTCCTGGGATATATTATTATTAATTTACTCTACCTTTATTTATTAATTTATCTATTTACTCATTTATTTATTAATTTATCTATTTACTAACTTATTTATTAATTTATCTATTTACTCATTTATTTATTTATTCATTTATCTATTTATTTACTCATTTAACTTCTTACTCATTTATTTATTTGTAAATTTGTTTATTTACCTGTTTTTTGTTTGTATGCTGGTTTGTTTATTTATCGATCTGTTTATCAATTATTTCTGGGTCCTTTATTTAAATATTTAATTATCTGTTATCTTAATCATTTATGTGTCTATATTTTTATCTTTTTAGACATTTTTTTACATACAATAGTTTTATTTTTAGTTTATTTTAATTTATTTTGATATTATATATATTTATTATTAATTATCAGTTAGTCTATTATTCCCTCATATTTTATCACCCTTTTCTTCCTATTATTTACATCCTTTTTTCCTTTTATTCTCTCTACCTTTCTATCTCTCTCCAATTATTTTCATATTAACTTCTCACATTTTCTTTTCCCTTCTACATCTTTCCAGTTCTCTCTTTTCCCTTTCCCTCTCTCCCTTCCCATTTTTCTTCTTCGTATCCACCATAGTTTTCTACTTTTACTCTCCTCCTTCTCTTCATTTACTCTCCTCCTCCTTTTCCTCTACTTTTTTTCCTCTTCAAATTTGATCATACCTGTTTTTCATCTTTTTCTTCTAATCATCATCCCTTCCACTTTTTTCCATTCCTTTGATTCTTCCTTACTTTTTCCCTCATTTCTCTTTTCTTCATCTCTATCCTTATCATCTCTTTCCTCCTATCCTTTTTCTCCTTCTCTTCTCTCCTCCTCTTTCTTCCTCTTTTTCCTCCCATCCTTTTTCTCCCTCTCTTCTCCCCTCCCTTTTCTCCCTCTCTTTCCTCCTCTCCCCTTTTCTGTCTCCTCCTCACCTTTTCTCCCTCTCTTTCCTCCTCTTCCCTTTCTTTACCTTTCTTCCTCTTCTTCTATCTCCTATCTTCCTTCACCCTCTCTAAGTTTATCATCATCTTCCATAACTTTTGTCCAGGTTACAACTTTCTCTCTTTACTTTCTCTTCCTCTGTCCCCATCTTCCTTCTTAGTTGTCATTCTTCCTCTTCTTATTACTCTGTCTTTCTTCTCTTCCTCCTCTTTCCTCCTCTTCCTTTCTCAATCAATCTCATTATATCTTTTTCTGTCTTTCTTCTCTCCCTCACTTTCTCTTCCTCTTTCCCCATCTTCCTTTTTATCTCTCTGTCTTTCTCTCTCATTCAATCTCTTTATATCTTTCTCTGTCTTTCTTCTCTTCCCCACTTTCCCTCTCTTTCCTTTTTCCTTCAATTTCTTTATCTTAGTTTATTCTCCTCCAATTATTCTTTTCACCTCTTCCTAATTTTTCTTTCTGTGACTTTCATTTATCATTTGCTCACTACTCTACCCTCCTTTTATTTTTCTCCTCTCCTTCCTATTTTATTGTCTCTCTATCCTTTCCTCTCATTCCACCTCCTTTCTCTCCCTACTCAAATTTCTTTCCTCTCGTATACTCATTCATCTTTGCTATATTTTCCCTCGCCACAGTAACCTAATTAGTATATTATATAGGCAAGCAGACCCCCAAGGACCAATAGATCTGTTGGTGTTTATATATATTTTTGTATTATTTTTCTTTGTATAAATATCTTCTCTCTTCACCCCTACCATCACCACTGCCACTCCCCTCTCACCCCCCTCACCCTATCTCTATAATAATAATAATAATAATAATAATAATAATAATAATAATAATAATAATAATAATAATAATATCAATAACAATACTGCTACTACTACTACTACTACTACTACTACTACTACTACTACTACTAATAATAATAATAATAATCCTTCCCCTTTCTCCATCTCCACCCCTTTTCTATCTCCCCTCTTCATTCCCACTTTCTCAATTTATAACCTTCCACTCTCCACCACCTCCACCACTCCATCACCACTACTATATTAATCTCCTCTCTCCACTCACCACCTTCCACCTCCACCTAAACCACTTCTCTCACAGCATCACCACCACTTCCATTTTCTTCTCTCCACCTCCACCTCCCTCCTCTCTCTATCCCCTAACCTCCACCACCACCTCCCTTTTTCTCTCTCCACCTCTTCCTCCACCTCCCTCCTCTCTCCATCTCCACTCCTTACCCCAGAATCACCACCACTGCCACCACCTCCCTTTTTCTCTCTCCACCTCCACCTCCCCCTACCTACTCACTCCAACCCCTCCACTTCCACCCCCACCATATCTCCTTTCCTCTCTCCATCTCCTCCTCCACCTCCCTACTCTCTCTACGTACCCCTAACCTCCACCACCACCACCATCACCACCATCCTCTCTCCCCTCTCCACCTCCACTACATCCCCTCTCTCCCTTCTCCACTACCATCTCCTCCCTTTTCCCTTCTCCACCTCCTCCTCCACCTCCCTTCTCTCTCCACCTCCCCACACCATCTCCACCACCACCACCTCCCCTCCCCTCACCACCTCCACCACCACCACCACCTCCCCTCTACCTCCACCACCTCCCCACACCATCACCACCACCACCACCTCCCCTCCCCTCACCACCTCCACCACCACCACCACCTCCCCTCTACCTCCACCACCTCCCCACACCATCACCACCCTCTCTCCACCTCCCCACACCATCCACCACCACCACCACCCCTCCTCCCCCCACTCCACCTCCCCCTCTACCTCCACCACCTCCTCCACCCCCTGCGGCTGTCCAGGTAGGGAACAACAGCAGAGAGGAGCCACGTTCACCTGATTTCCGGTTCTGCCACAGGTATTTCCGCCACACACACAGACAGACACACAGATAGACAGGTACATACACACAGACAGACAGACAGACAGGTACACACACAGACATGCACATAGACAGGTACACACTTTCTCACACAGACACACACACAGATACACTGATAGATAGGTACACACACACACTTTCTCACACGCACACACTTACAGAAACACAGACAGGCACCACCCACCCACACACACAGACAGATACAGGTACACACTTTCTCGCACACACACACACACAAACACACACACATAGAGAGGCATCACTTTCTCACACGCACACACAGATAGATAGAGAGATACACATTCACACATTCAGATGCACACACGGAGACTGTACACATATTCTCACACACAAATACATCCTCCACCACCTCACACATACAAATTAATACTGTACAGCCACAAGCACTAATAAATATACAGCTTTGGTTGAAGCTTTGAACAGTCCAATTCACCAACGAAGTAATTCTATAATGGAGATGTTATTGTGCATTTATTTACTGTCTCTAGGTATTGGAAGCACACCTGAATACTTATTAGTGCTCGTGATCGTACATACATTCTCACACTTAGACATACATACATTCACTCGCACGGAGACAGATAGATAACCCAGCCAATCTCTCACATTTAGACACACATGCACACACACACACATTTAGATAGAGATGTACACGCTCTCTCTCTCTCTCTCTCTCTCTCTCTCTCTCTCTCTCTCTCTCTCTCTCTCTCTCTCTCACACACACAGACACTGGTGGTGGCAGGTGGAGGTGGATGAAGTTATGAGGGGGTGAGGGTTATGGTGAGGGGTTGTGGGAGTTTAGGGGGGGATGGGAATGAGGAGGGGGGGATGATGGTTAGCGGAAGCAGGGAGGTGATAGGTGAGGGGTGATGAAGGGGAGGGGTCAGTGGTGGGAGTGGGGGTGGGACAATAGGGGGAGAGGTGAGGTAAGAGGGGGAGGAGTGAGGTAAGAGGTGAGTGGGGGGGTGAGTGGGGGGGGAGGGGGGGAGTGGGGGGATGGGTGAGTCGGGGGGATGAGTGGTGGGGAGGGGTGATGGAGGGAAGGGGTGATGGAGGGAAGGGGTGATGGAGGGAAGGGGTGAGTGGGGGGGGGATGAGTGGTGGGGTAAGAGGAGCAGGTGACGAGGCAAGGAAAGAAAAAGAAGAGGGTGGAGAGAGAGGGAGGTGGGGGGAAGGATAATGTGGAAAATAACATAGTAAAGAGATGAATAAAAACCCACCCATCACTTATTTACTATATCTAAATTTATCCTACCTATCCAAACACATCCTGAATTCACCTTACCAATTAAACAACATCCTTAATTAATTATACTACCTGTCCAGTCAATATATTTTCATCCTACCTGTCCATCCTGACTTTACCTGACCTTTCCATCAATATCCTTAATTAACTATACTATCTATCCAGTCACTAAATTTATCCTACCTATCCAAGTCTGTCTTAATTTATCCTATACTAGTTCAACCACATCCAATTACATCCTACTATTTGTTTTCTATTTAAATATCTTGGCTATCTAAACATCCTATTAATTTACCCTACCATTTCAACCATCCCTATTAATCCTACTACTTGTTGTTCTCTATTTATCCTGGCCACCTGAACATCCTATTAATTTACCCCTATAGTAGCCATTTCAACCATCCCTATTAATCCTGGCTTTCTAAACATCCCATTATACACTACCATTTCAATTATCCCTATTTATCTTGCCTGTTTAAACATCCCATTATACACTACCATTTCAACCATCCCTATTTATCCTGGCTATCTGAACATCCTATTAAGTTACCCTACCATTTCAACCATTCCTATTTATCCTGGCTATCTGAACATCCTATTAATTTACGTACCCTACCATTTCAACCATCCCTATTAATCCTGGCTATCTAAACATTCAATTATACACTCCTATGTCAACCATCTTTAATATATGCCTCTCATCGCTTCAGTGTTTAAATACATCAATAGTAAACCAATGATGCCACCTGCTATGTAAATATTTAAACCGAGGTGTGTACAAGTAGGATAAAAAAAAATATATATATATTCTATGGAAGTAATGGTGTATGTATGAATGAAAATTGTGGTTTATGTATGCTATCAGAAAATGGGCCAATAATTAATTCATCTTTTTAGATAAATATATGAAACTTTGCATGTATAAGTATGACGAAGAAAAAAAGATGGCAGTTGTGTAGTATGTATGAATAAAAGTCGTGTATGTATGAGTATATGAACCAATTAACTCAACCTCTTATGTATGTCAATATCAATATATACCGTATATTAATAACCAAACGTGTGCAAGTAAGTATGATCGAAAAAATAATAAATAATAAATACTAATACTTTGGAATTGGTGTGTAAAAAACAGTGATGTATGTATGTATGTATGTATGTAATTATCTCAGGTGTATAATTATGTGAGCATCTCAAGAAAAATATATGTGTATGTATATATGTATGTGTATATATAAATGGGAGATTCATATGTGTTCTTTCCATAACCCCGCCTATATATATATGTATGTATGTATCGGTGTGCATATATGAAAAATCCGGTGCAGTGCAAATGACGGACCAGCGCTCTCAAATCCTACAATATCCGTAGCTTTCAGGCCGATTGTGTACGTTTGTTAGCGTTGGTGTGTGTGTGTGTGTGTGTGTGTGTGTGTGTGTGAGTGTGTGTGTGTGTGTGTGTGTGTGTGTGTGTGTGTGTATGTGTGTGTGTGTGTGTGTGTGTGTGTGTGTGTGTGTGTTTGTGTGTTTGTGTGTGTGTGTGTGTGTGTGTGTTATTTCTCATTCTTTCCTATGTGTGAATGTATAATTAGGTGTGTGTGTGTGTGTGTGTGTGATATTTCTCATTCTTTCCTATGTGTGAATGTATAATTAGGTGTGTGTGTGTGTGTGTGTGTGTGTGTGTGTGTGTGTGTGTGTGTGTGTGTGATATTTCTCATTCTTTCCTATGTGTGAATGTATAAGTAGGTGTGTGCGCGAATGTTGGTGCGTATGCGAATGTGAGTGTGTGTGTATGCGAATGTGTGTTCTCTGTATTTCCGGTGTATATGCATGTCAGTGTGTTTTTTCTCTCTTTTTCCTGTATAATATGTACGAGTGTGTGTGAGTGTGTGTGAGTATTAAATTTTTATGTGTGTGTGTGTGTTTTTTTTTTTTTTTACATGCGCGAGAGTAGGCATGTTATAGTGAGTATTTTACGTGTGTGTGTGTGTGTGTGTGTGTGTGTGTGTGTGTGTGTGTGTGTGTGTGGATAGACTAGCATTACACAAACTTACTCACAAAGGTTTTATGCAAGCCACCATGTTCTAGATTATCCACCCACGAACATAATACTGCCAATTTTTTTTTTAACAAGAATATAGGATGTCCCAACTAATAGAAAGAAAGAGAGAAAGTGAGAGAGAGAGAGAGAAGGGAGAGATAGAGAGAGATAGGAAGAGAGAAGGAAGAGAGAGAGAGAGATAAAGATGGATAGATAAATAAAGAGACGTGGAGGGGGTTGGCCTTTTTCTCTGCCTTTCATCTACATTCCCTCTGTTCGCTTCTAAGTGTTTGTGTTTTCCCTTTGCATGCCCCTGCCTACCTCTTCCCTGTCTCTGTCTACCCCTGCCTGCCTCTGCCTGCCTCTGCCTACACCTGCCTGCCTCTTCCTACCCCCTTCCTGCCTCTGCCAACCCCTGCCTACCACTGCCTTCCCCTTCCTGCCTCTGCTAACCTCTACATTTTCCTACCTGTCTCTGCCTTCCCCCTGCCTGTTTCTGCCTTTCCCCTGCCTGTCTCCTCCTACCCCTTACCTGTATCTACCTACCCCTGTCTGCCCCTGCCTTTCCCCTGCCTGCCAGCCTGTGTTTATCTGTGCTTGCCTCATTACCAGCACTGAGGAGTTCTAGGTAAGGTGACTGGACAGGTGCATCCATCCCGTCCCTCTCTTCTGGGTAACCTGTAACGACCTGCGCATTACTATGACACCCACGCTGTTGTTTGTATCCACGCCCACACTCCTGCTGCCACTCCCACGCTGTTATATCCACGCCCACGCTGATGTATCCACGCCTACGCTCCTTCTGCCACTCCCACACTGATGTATCCACGCCCACACTCCAGCTGCCACTCCCACATTGATGTATCCACGCCCACACTCCAGCTTCCACTCCCACGCTGTTGTATCCACGCCCACACTCCTGCTTCCACTTCCACACTGTTGTATCCACGCCCACACTCCTGCTTCCACTTCCACACTATTGTATCCACGCCCACATTCCTGCTTCCACTCCCACGCTGATTTATTCACGCCCACACTACTTAATTTACGCCCACGGTGCTATATCCAATCTTACTTATCCCCAATCCCATACTCCAATCCTACACATACAGTCCTAATCGCCTTTCCCTAACTATCGTGAATTAAGGGACCCTGTGTTGTAGTCGGAAAATTGGAGGCAAATGAGTCCTTCAAATATTGCCACGAAACGCCACCCATATGGAAGGAGATTGTTTCGTGGCATAGTCAGGAGGAATCAGAAGCCTCCAATTCTCGTACACGATCACAGTGTCCTTAAGGAGTTAATAATAATATAGTGATGGTGATCTGAAGGGTAACTAACTGATTCCCTACAACCCATGCTATAACACAACAGGTTCTCTACTCGTATATACACAACTGGTCAACTCTGGAACACTCTACCTTCATTCATCTTTCCCCCTGTCTACGACTTGTGTGTGCTCCTTCAAACGTAATATGTTTTTATGCATCTTGAACGAAATTAGACATGATTTTGAACCTCACACTCTTATTCTGGCACTTCTTTACTTAATGGCTATACTGTATATATTATGAAAGGGCATCAAATTACTGAAAAGATGAAGTAATGTGTTATTTGATTATATTTGTTATTTTTCCTCCTAAGAAGAAAGCATTTACAACACCCTGTATAAAACTAGTTAGTAAAGCTTGATCATAATTATTTGCTGTTCATCCTTAGAAGAGAAAGCCTCAAGGACGCTATATAGTAGTCAATACAACCAATGAGAAAAAAGACGATTTGGAAAAAAAAAATGTGAATATAAAGAACATAAAAAACACAAACAAGGTGTAATGAAAACTCTCTCATCATTGTTCTTGTTCTTGTTATTCTTGTTCTTGTTCTTGCTGATCTTGTTGTTGTGGTTGTTCTTATTCTTGTTGTTCTCGTTTTTTTTGTTCTAGTTGTTCTTGTTATTGTTATTCTTGTTCTTGTTCTTGCTGATCTTGTTGTTGTGGTTGTTCTTATTCTTGTTGTTCTCGTTTTTTTTGTTCTTGTTATTGTTGTTGTTGACGTTATTGTTGTTGTTGTTCCCTGTGTACATTTTTCTCTCCACTGTCAACCAACAAGGCCTCAAAAATGATATCCCGTAGCGTAGGAGGAAGACTAATTGGACAGTTCATATCACACACAGAAGAGGTCAAGGTAGACGACACTTTTTGAGAAGGACTGGATTAGCTGAAACTTTTTGAGGACTGAATTAGCTGAAACTTTTTGAGAAGGATTGGATAAGTTGAAACTTTTTGAGAAGGACTGGATTACGGTGGCTGAAACTTTTTGAGAAGGACTGTACTAGCTGAAACTTTTTGAAAACAATAATTGGTAAACTGTATGATGATGACGAAGAGGAACTTTTTGAGAGGGACTGTATGTATGTATGTATGTATACCCACATAACAACACCACGTCAGACATAGGAGAGGAGGGGGGGGGGGATATTTTTTTTTTGAGGGGGGGTAAAGATTTTTTTTGAGGGGGGTTAGAGATTTTTTTTTTGAGGGGGGTAGAGTTTTTTTTGAGGGGGGGATAGAGATTTTTTTTTTGAGGGGGGGATAGATTTTTTTTTGAGGGGGGTAGAGATTTTTTTTTGAGTGGGGGGATTAGAGATTTTCTTTGAGGGGGATAGAGATTTTTTTTGAGTTGGGGGGATTAGAGATTTTTATTTTGAGGGGGGGGGGTAGATTTTTTTTTATTCAAGCGGAATTGTCTTTACACATATGACTAATTAATAAAAGGAGAAAACGAGAAATGAGGTGTGAAAAAAATAGTGAGGAACGAATATAATGAAGGAAAGGGAGAAGGAGGAGAAAGAAGAAGAAGGGGAGGAAGAGTGAAGAAGAATAAGTAGATGAAGAGCAATAACAACCAAAGGGAAAGTGAAGGAGTGGGAAGAAGAAATGAAAGACTAAAGAGAAGGAGGGATTCTTTTGAGCACACACACACACACACACCTAACCACATACACACACACACACACACACATACATAACCACACACACACACATAACCACACACAAACACATTACCCCCCCCCCCCACACATACACAAACACACACACACACACATACATAACCACACACACACACCTAACCACATACACACACACATTACCCCCCCCCCACACACACACATAACCACACACACACACACACACACCTAACCACATACACACACACATTACCCCCCCCCCCCACACACACACACCTAACCACATACACACACACATTACCCCCCCCACACACAAACACACATAACCTAACACACACATACACACACATACATAACCACACACACACATATAACCACACACACACACACACACCTAACCACACACACACACACACACACACATAACCACCCACCCACACACACAAACACACATACCCCCTCCCACCTAACCACACACACATACATAACCACACACACACACACACACACACACACATAACCAAGCCACACGATCTGTTCCCGTTCCCAGCACGCACAAACGCACGAGACGACACGCGCCATCGCTCACACCCTTCACTCGTGCACGCCCATACCTGCACGCCCATGTCAGTGCAATTATATCTGTACGTCCGTGTCAGTACGCCCGTGTTGGTATGTTCGTGTAAGTACGCCCGTGTTGGTATGTTCGTGTAAGTACGCCCGTGTTGGTATGTTCGTGTAAGTACGCCTGTGTCGGTATGTTCGTGTAAGTACGCCCGTGTTGGTATGTTCGTGTAAGTACGCCCGTGTAAGTACGCCCGTGTCAGTACGTACTTATTAATTTGTTTATATCAGTACGGCAGTGTCAGTATGTGTAAGTGTAAATATGTCCATGTTAGTACACCCACATCTCTACACACACAACACTACATGCATATCTCCACACACACACACACACTATACACACATCACTAAATCCACATAATCACACACACACACACACACACACACACATCACTAAATCCACATAATCACACACACACACACACACATCGCCGGACCCACATCTCTTAAGGGGGAAGTTTTGTGTTGGTAAATCTGGAGCAACCGAATCCTCCAAACTATTCCAAGCAACAGAACACTATTATTTTTACCCATCTGGTCCTGTTTCCTAGCATACTTTGGAGGAATCATGGCACTCCAATGTACACAAAAAGAATTACCACCTTAAATCAACATCAACACATACACATATCATCACACACACACACCCACATCACTGAATCCACATCAACACATTCACATCACACACTTCACCTACACCCCCATATCACCCGACACCCACACTATATACACACTCATCACCACACACAAACACTACACACATACCCACATCATCACCACACACACAAACACATCACACCCACACCACACACACTCATATTATCATCACACATATAGTACATCAACACACCCATATCCCCATACTGCATCATCCACACACACACACACACACACACACACACACACACACATACAGTACATCAACACACCCATAACCCCATACTACATCACACACACACACACACACACACACACACACACACACACACACACACACACACACACACACACACACACACACACACACACACACACACACCTCTTTCATTTTTTATTTACGAGCTTTATATCTGATAGCATTTTTATATTCATTTTCCCGGTAACCAATTTTTGCCGCCAACTGAACACCTGCTGGTATATCCCACTTTGATCTGGGGCTTAACGGCTCAACTCTATATAATCGTCTCGCGTTAACCCTGGTCAATATGTGTGTATGTGGAGTCTGAGTAAGAGAATGGGAGGAGGGTAGAGAACTGCATGGTAAGGGTATAATCGCCTACAGTACAGATAAGCTGAGTTCATTCAGGTGTATCTCGGGTTTGTAGTAGAATTGAGTTGGGGATGAAAGAAGAAAGACCCTGCCAGTTAGTTGGACGAGGGAGAGGAGAAGGCGACGTAAAGAGAGAGAGAGAGAGAGAGAGAGAGAGAGAGAGAGAGAGAGAGAGAGAGAGAGAGAGGAGGGATGGCAAGCATGAAGGAATTAATAGGAAAGGAGAGACAGTAAATATAAATGAATTAGAAGGAAAGTAGAGGTATTAAGCACTAAGGAATTAGAATTAAATAAGGGACAGCAAGTATGAAGGAATTAATAGGCAAGGAGAGGCAGTAAGAAGCGAAAATTAGAAGGAAAGGAGTGACAGCAAGCAGAAAGGAATTAGAAGGAAAGTAGGGACAGCAAGCATGAAGGAATTAGAAGGAAATGAGGGACAGTAAACACGAAACAAATAGATGGAAATGAGAGACAGCAAGCATGAAGGAAATAGATGGAAATGAGGGACAGCAAGCATGATAGGAATTAGAAGGAAAGGACGAACAGTAAGAACGAAGGAAATAGTAAGAAAAAAAAGAGAATAGGTAATAGTTTAGTAGCATAATTTAGACTTTAGAGGAATCAGAAACTTTTCAATTCACCAACAAGAGAGAAATAGAATGTGTCGATAGAAATGAAGGAGGCAGATGAGACACAAAATGGAGACACGAAGAAAGGGATAAAAGAAGTAAATAATAAAAAAGAATAAATAAAGAAAATGGAAACAATATGAAAGGAAGTGAAGCTGGAGAAAGGAAGTGAGGATGAAGAGGAAGACACAGATAAAGTATTGAGGAAGGAACGTGACGAAGGAAGAATAGAGAGTAAAGACGAAAGAAAAAGAAGAATAAAGGAGAGAAAGAGAACGCCTAAGAAGTCCAGACGTGAAGAAAGAAGAAATGAAAGTAAAGACGAAAGAAAAATAATAAAGGAGAGAAAGAGAACGCCGAAGAAGGAAGTGAAGAAGAAAGAATAGAAAGTGAAGACGAAAGAATAAAAACAAAGTAAAAACAGAAGAAAGGAAACGCCGAAGAAGGCACCGTAGAAGGGGGAAGAAAGAAGACACACACACGTATATACTGGCGCCGCTGACGGGGAAACCTGACAGGTGTGAATTACTGCGGCCGGTACAAAGGCTATCGGTGCTTGCGTAACGTGAAGGAGGAGGAGGAGGAGGAGGAGGAGGAGGAGGAGGAGGAGGAGGAGGAGGAGGAGGAGGAGGTGGAGGAGGAGGAGGAGGTATAGGAGGAGGAGGAGAGGGAATATGGGGAGGTGGAGGAGGAGGAGGGTGAAGAGGAAGAGGCGGGTGAAGAGGAGAAGGAGGAGGAGGATGTATAGGATGAGATGGAGGAGGAGAAGGAGGAGGAAGAAGAGAGGGAATAAGGGGATGAGGAGGAGAGGGCTGAATAGGGGGAGGTGGATGAATATGGGGAGGTGGAGGAAAAGAAGGAGGAGGAAGATGAGGCTGAATAAGGGGAGGTGGAGGAAAAGGAGAAATACAAAGGAATACAATGGAAGTCAAACAGCAACAACCCTATTGGTCCTTACGAGGTTGTTTGAGTCTAAGCTACTAACCACATGTAGGTAGAGAGAAAGGATAGAATAGTGGA
>JAWQEG010002701.1:90000-102500 GCA_033782935.1 Petrolisthes cinctipes
TTGAACGTGACGCCAAAGGGCATGGCTGGTTTACAGTGATTAGGTACACCCAGACAGACATATAGACAGACACAACAACAACAACAACAACAACAACATCATCATCTTGCATCCCAGTCCTATCCCAACCCATACCTTATCTCGCAAATTATAATCTAATTCTGTTTTGCAGCACATATTTTTTATTCCTTCTTATAGAATATATTTAAATTATGTTATATATTACATTATATTATATACACAGAGTCTTGCATTATATATTCTTGTTCATTGATTCATTACATATTCTTATCCATTCTTGCAATATGGTTCTTAGCCCAGACAATCTAACCAGTCCTTCTCCTTCTTCTTAGTTAGGTGTTGTATGAATTATTAGCAGAGATGGACATTGAGGTAGGCAGCTACTCTATACGGTATACTAATCTAGCCTGTATTGTTATGCTACCCAATTCGTTTTCTACACTTTGGGGAGTTTGTTTTCATTCGTCTGCCACATTATGAAGAACTTACTTGATTTGGAATATTTCTAAACCAGTGATTTTCTATTTGAGGTCTGGTTTTGATGCTTCAGTCAGTCAGTCAGTCAGTATCTTTATCTCTGGAGCAAACACCTTCTTCTTCATTAATCATTACTCCTCTTAAGGACCCTGTGATCATGTATGAAAATTGGAGACTTCTGATTCCTCCTGACTATGCCACGAAACAAGCTCCTTCCATGTAGGTGTGTGTTTCATGGCAATATTGGAAGGACTCATTAATCTCCAATTTTCTGACCACATCACAGGGTCCCTTAATGTAGTGAGGTTTTCCATGTACAGTATTTAGGCTACTACATTTGGTCAACAAGTTCTGTGTGACCTGTATACCTAATGTAATTCTATATCATGCTCTATCTCTCCTTTCCATTATTCATCCTAGTCCTCCTCCTGTCACTATTACACACTCTCTTTACCTTTCCCATCCACCCTCCTCTCATACCTCTCTTTCCCTCACTCTTCCATGACCCTGGTTCCTCTCTCCCTCTCTCCCCACCTTCCTCACTCCCTTCCATCCACCCTCCTCTCTTACCTCTCTTTCCCTCGCTCTTCCATGACCCTGATTCCCCTCTCTCCTTCCCCCCTTTCCTCTCCCTCCCACCCACCCACCCCCCTCCTCAAAGGTATTTCCTCCCTGGCCAACACACACATTCTGGTACACACACACACACACACACACACACACACACACACACACACACACACACACACACACATACTGTAAAGGTCTCCCACTCCTCCTGGGTACAAGACACGTTACGCAGGTGAGGTCTCAGTGTGTCAAGGTCCCACGGTGATTGACAGACAGGTGTTATGGGTGTCAGAAACTCTCCAAAAACCGGGTGTTTGTTTTCCTGTGTAAGCGTCTGGTGTTGGATCAAGAGTGTCGTGTAAGCAATTAGTTAGTTTGAGGTTATAATAGTGGTTTTGGAAGTGATTATTGCTTGAGGTACTTTCCAATGACAAACAATGGTCTCGAGTTTGTAAGCCAACATGCAAAATAATAATAATAATAATAATAATAATAATAATAATAATAATAATAATAATAATAATAATAATAATAATAATAATAATAACAATAATAATAATAATAATAATAATATTAATAATAATAATAATAATAATATTAATAATAATAATAATAATAATAATAATAATAATAATAAAAAAAAAAAATAATAATAATAATAATAATAAATTATTATTATTGTTTCGCGTTCGTTAGCCAAAATGCTGAAGTCGTCAGTCCTTGTTAAAAGGTTACGGTAACTGTATCAGAATTTGAGTGATTAAGGTATGAAAATAGATGCTCTTCTGGCTGAAACCCAATTCTTTAATAACGCTTTGACATCATTATTATTATTCTCGTTGTGGGAGGAAACACTACAGATGCCCAAAGGTAAAAACCAAGTCAATTTACTCATAAACAACACTTTACGTCTTAGATAACATACTTATGAATATGGACACACGGTTAGGGGAGTATCTGGTCACGTTTGTCTGAATATTCTGACTACCTTTGACTTGGAGTAGCAAAAGCGAAACGTGTGTCATTTTAATTAAGCAAGGCTCTCCCTCAAATGATGTTTCAATATCCATATAGAAGCACGTACAGTAGCGGACACATGAAACAAACACACTTCAAACGGGGCCCCTTATCAAGTATAGAATAGGATACGTCGCCTCTACACACAACGTCTCATCCTACCCTAAGATCAATAAGGGGCCCTCGTTTCATGTGTGTCTGTTTTATATGTCCTCAATTGTACCTTGTGTATAGGTATAGGAGGGGTTGATTCCGTTTTGTTTGAGTAATTGACGACTTTTCTGTATCCATAAAGAATCATGTGTCGTGTGGATAAAGATTGATTCCGTTTTGTTTGGGTAATTGACGACTTTTCTGTATCCATATAGAATCATGTGTCGTGTGGATAAAGATTGAATCCATGTTATTTGGATAACTGACGACTTTTTTTATCCATACAGAATCATGTGTCGTGTGTCTAAAGGTAAATTCCGTTCTGGTTGTGCAACTGACGACTTATCTGTATACGAGGCAGCCAGCAGTGTCAGTCCTCCCGTCTAGAACCTGATGACCTTAGGGAATCCCATGAAGCACTGTTCCGTAAGTTACATGTATTCTTGGCAGGATGATCGGAGCAAGAAATAGACACTTTACAGGGTTTATAATCACGGAGAGGGATACTACTGGGAATACCGACAGTCAGCCGTGGGAAAGTTCTAAACTATACAACGAAACACAAATGAATAAGTTACACAGAATAACATAATATTTTCAGCTGAATTACATCTGATCTTACAATGATGTTTGTTGTGATGATTGAAGATGTTTTATTACATTTTATGAAGGTGATTTTAAGATGGTTAATTTGATTTACAAAGATGATAGAAAATTTGTGTTTAATGTGATTCAAAATGATGATAGGAAGATGTTTATGAGGGTAATATGTTAAGAGTGCAGCACACCAAAGGAAAGTGAGTGTGTGTGTTGTGAATGTGTACGGTTAATAAAAGTCTGGGATGAAGGTGGATATGAGGAAGTGTGTGTGTGTGTGTGTGTGTGTGTGTGTGTGTGTGTGTGTGTGTGTGTGTGTGTGTGTGTGTGTGTGTGTGTAGAGAGAGAGAGAGAGACAGAAAACAAAATTGGACATTAATTATTTGGGGGGTTGTGGAATTCGAAAAAAAAAGGTGAATTATGATGTAACGTTAGGAGGGGTGGTGAATAAGAGAGGAGATAAAGTGGGGATGTAATGGGGCTTTGTAAGTGGGTTGGAGGAGGGGGAAGAGGCCAGGGCATGAGAAAATACTAGTGTGGGTAATGAGGTCTTGGGTTCGCGTACATGAGAAAGTTAATGTGGGTGAGAGACTAAGGAGGGTGAAGAGGTCGAACATTATGAGAGTAAAAGTCTGTGTGTGTGTGTGAGTGTGTGTTGGTCAGAGACGTGGATAGTGGTGGGTGGATGAGAAGGGAGTGGGGTGATAGGGGTGGGATTAGGGATGAGAGGGATGTGATGTGTTGGTGTGGAGGGTGGTAAGTGGATGAGAAAGGTGGGGGGAGGGAGGATGAGAGGGGTGTGTTGGTGTGGAGGGGTGAAATTAATATTGAAGGCGTGGAATGGAGGGAGGAAAAGATGAGTGTGGGGTAATGTGAGTAGAAGTGAGTGGGGGAAAGAGTGTGGGGATATGGAAGAGTGTGGGGATGTGGAAGAGTGGGAGACAAGGGGAGGGTAGAATAGGGAGGAAGGGGGAAGGAAGGAGAGTGGAGGGTGTGATAGAGTGGAAGGAAGGGAAGGGAAGGGAAGGGAAGGGAAGGGAAGGGAAGGGAAGGGAGGGAAAGTAAAGGGTGCAGGTGGAGGAGGGGGTGGGTGGGTACTCAAGCAAACTGAGAGGTAACAACACAAAGGCAGAGAGAAGAAGTGAATGAGTGAGTGAGTGAGTCAAGGGAGAAATGAAGGGGAACGTTTGACCTCATTCCTGATGATGTTATAATTTTTTTTTTTTTTTACAGTACTTGTTTTTAGAGGTTTATATCTTTATCTTGAGTTGACGAATTAGAAGGAAAGTTCCCAATTCCTCCAAACTATGGTACACAACAAAACGACTAGTAAAATGTAAAAGTACTATTCTGTTTTCTGGTAGAGTTTGTAGGAAATAGTAGCACTCAGTACCGGCCAATAGTGTACAGACTAGACTTCTTCATGGACTATTATAATTATTGGGTCAGCGAATTAAATGGCTACTGATTCTTCCAAACTAAGCCAGGAAACAGACGAGTACTTCAGTATACAAGTAGAGGATAATGGAGGAACCAGTAGACTCCAAATTCACCCACAACAGAAGGTCCAATTAAGGGGATTTCTTTTGTCGTGATACTGGAGGGGTTCGAACTCCTCCAAACTATGTCCAAAAACGAATTTACACGATCAAGATATCCACGTTCAGAATTACACGTTAACATTTACACGATCAGACTTACAGTACAGTAGCCGTTCGGATTCTCAAAGGGAAGAAAAATAAACTCGAAAAAAATCTCCAATCGACCCCCTTTAGCCCAGAGATCAGACAGAGCATGACCCGACCTGACCTGCCCTGCCTCTCTGGATGCCTGTCTCTCTCCTTGTCTGTCTGTCTGCCTGCCTGTCTGCCTGTCTGCCTGCCTGTTTGCCTGCCTGCCTGCCTGCTTGTCTGCCTCTCTACCTGGCTCTCTCCTTGTCTGCCTCTCTACCTGGCTCTCTCCTTGTCTGCCTCACTGTCTGCCTCTCTCCTTGTCTGCCTCTCTGTCTGCCTGCCTGCCTGGTTAGTTCTGGAGCCGTCTGGGTAGTGCTTGCAAGACTTAGTGATTTATTTCCCTTTCTCTCTACTCTCTTTAATCACAGCCTTCTTCTATATATGAAGACGCGTGTGTGTGTCTCTTGTTCTCTCACTTTAATCATCATCATCATCATATTCTCTCTCTCTCTTTCTCTCTCTCTCTCTCTCTCTCTCTCTCTCTCTCTCTCTCTCTCTCTCTCTCTCTCTCTCTCTCTCTCTCTCTCCTATATATGAATACGCATGTCTGACTTTCTCTTTAATCATCTCTTTCTATTATACATGAACCCATCCGTGTCTCTCTCTTTTCTCTTTCTATTATACATGAAACCATCCGTGTCTCTCTCTTTTCTCTCTCTCTTAATAAATCATCCCCTCTCTCCTACATAATATACACACGCTCCTGCTTCCCAGACAAGTTAGTATGAATTACATGCTGTTATTTATACTCCACAATGTATTCCACCGGTTATATTGTATCATTCTTAATTTCTATAGTGTTTCCCAATTAGATATACTGTACATATCATTGTTTACTATTCATATTATTTTAAGCTGAAGGTTATGTTACGTATTTTATATTCCCTTTACATATTGCATTAAATTTTGGTGTGTGTGTGTGTGTGTGTGTGATTGAGTGTGTGATTGAGTGTGTGTGAGTGTGTGTGAGTGTGTGTGTGTGTTTGTGTGTGTGTGTGTGTGTGTACGTGTGTGTGTGTGTGTGTGTGTGTGTGTGTGTGTGTGTGTGTGTGTGTGTGTGTGTGTGTGTGTGTGTGTGTGTGTGTGTGTGTGTGTGTGTGATTGTGTGTGTGTGTGTGTGTGTATGTGTGTGTGTGTGTGTGTGTGTGTGTGTGTGTGTGTAGTTTATCATAATTCTCTTTGCTCTAGCTAGTGTCCCTGAGAATGTGCGAGTCACCTCAAGCTTCAACATAAGATACATTATATTTTAATACAATACTAACTTCTGGATGGGTGGAGGTGGTTGGTGTGTTTGTCAAGAAGCATTCACTACAGTTGGATGGGATTATTTTGTTGTCCTTCATTGTATTATATTCACCACATTTTTTTACTTTGGTTTACACTATTTTGTCTATAGATTCACAAACATAATGTAAAATAATATAGTGTATGATAATGATAAGGATGATATAATGTTGTTGTTGTTGTTGATGATGATGATGATGTAATGTTGTTGTTGTTGTTTTTGTTGTTGTAGTTGATGGTGATAGTTATGATGTTGCTTTTGTTGTTGTTTTGTTGTAATGTTCCGTTTAAGATTACAAAAATAATCACTGGGGTTTTATGCTGGTGTTGCTGAAAGATTTACTGTACACATACACAAAAAAGTGATGATGAGAACCATGACAAAACGCCAAGTATTATAGATTACTAGATATGATTTATACACAGGATATTATTATAGAAGGCGAGGGGCAAGCACTGTATCAGAGAAGGACACACACACACACACAAACACAAAACACACACACACACACACACATACACACACACACACACACACACACACACACACACACACACACACACACACACACAAGTACATGCACGCACACACAAAAAACACACACACATACATAAGTACACACATGTACACACACAAAACACACACACACACATACGCACACACACACACACACACACAAAACACACATACACTAAACACACACACACACACACACGTACACGCACGAACACACACACACTACGACAAGCACAACAAAGCCTAGTCCATCACGGTCGAGCACACACACACACACACACACACACACACACACACACACACACACACACACACACACACAGACTCGTGCTGATTTATGACTGCCTGAGCACACTTAAGGGACGTGTTTTGCGGTCGGAGAATTGTAGGCTACAGATTCCTCCGTGTGGCTCCAGAAAACACTCTTACTTTCGTATACTACAGTCTATGTGGTCGTTTGTGTCTTGGCAGTGTCTGGAGGAATCAAAAGCTCCGAAAATATACCGACTAAATTACTGATATATTAAAGAGGATAATCGGTAGAAGTCGAATTTGGAGGGCTACTGACTCCTCCAAACTATGCCAGGAAACACACTATCTCAATTATACGAGTAGGGGATGATCTGTTTTGTGTCATACTTTGGAGGCACCAGTATCCTTCATAAATTATTTGCCATGGATTCTAAAAATAAATAAGGGAGCTTTAAAAAAATAAGGGAACTTTAAATAATCGAGAAAAGAGCTGAGGGATGGAAGGATGGAAGAATGGAAGAGGAAGAAGGAAGAGGAAGAAGGAAGAGGAAGAAGGAAGATTAAGCCTGAAACATGTACTGGGTAATAGTAAGACGTTCTACAGGGTCTTCCAGTACTAAGGCTGTCTTATTTTATCCCTAATCTATCTATCTATCTATCTATTTGTCTGTCTGTCTGTCTATCTATCTATCTGTTTATTTGTCTGTCTGTCTATCTATCTATTTGTCTGTCTGTCTATCTATCTATTTGTCTGTCTGTCTATCTATCTATCTATTTGTCTGTCTATCTATCTATCGGTTTGTCTATCTATCTATCTATTTGTCTGTCTACCTATCTATCCATTTGTCTGTCTATCTATCTATCTATTTGTCTATCTATCTATCTATCTATTTGTCTATCTATCTATCTATCTATTTGTCTGTCTATCTATCTATCTATCTATTTGCCTGTCTATCTATCTATTTGTCTGTCTATCTATCTATTTGTCTGTCTATCTATCTATTTGTCTGTCTACCTATCTATCTATTTGTCTGTTTACCTATCTATCTATTTGTCTGTCTGTCTATCTATCTATCTATCTATCTATCTATCTATCTGTCTGTCCCTCCCTGTCACACTCTACCCCTCACAGAACCAATCAAAAGTTAGTGTTTACGAGTGAAGGGGGAAACTAAAATGGAGGAGGAGGAGGAGGGGAAGAGGAAGAGGAGAGGAAGAGAGGGAAATAACAAGAGAAAAGGAGGAGAGGAGAACTAAGAGTGGAGTGGAAGAGAGGAGAAGAACAGAGAGAAGGAGAAGAGAGGACCAAAAGAGATTAGGGAAGAGAAGGGATGATAGGAAGAGAGGTGATAAAAAAAGGAAAAAAGGGATGAGAAGGATAACCAAAGAAAAGAGAGATAATAAAGAGAGTGGGATCAAATAGGGGAATAATAATGGGTAGGATAAAAAGAGGGGATAATAGAAGGAGGGAAGGGGAAATATCCAAACGAGGGTGGAAGAGAGGAGAGAGATGAAAAAGAGCAAGGGAGGGGGGGGGGTGAGCAATGAGAGGAAATGTGGGAAAGGAGACGAAAAACATGAAGGGGACGAGGACCAAAGTGAGGAAAAGGGGGAAGGGAAGGACCCCCCCCCCCTCCAATAAAAAGGGGAAGAGGGGACTAAAGAGGAAAAGAGGGAAGGAGGGGGGACCAAAAAAAAAAAAGAAAATGGAATAAGAGAACCAAAATAAATGAATAAATAAAAGGGAAGGGGAGACAGAAGGAAATAGAAAGATTAAAAAGAGAAAGAGGGAAGGAGGGAGGACAAAAAAAAAAAAAAAAAAAAAAAAAAAAAATGGAATAGGACCAAAATAAATGTATAAATAAAAGGGAAGGGGAGACCAAAGGAAAGAGAGAAGGGAAGGGAGTGGGCCAACTATTGCTGGGTCCCATGCAACGTGCAAGAAACGACGCACTTCCTTTGAACTCTCCAGGTGCCTCCATAACACGCCAGGAAACAGACTAGTAGGGTAAGGGATCTGTTTTGTAGCATAATATGGAGGAATCAGAGTATGGCCCTGCAAAAATTAGCCCCCACAACCAACAGACGACCCCTACTTAGATTCCGGGAACTACATTCACTCCACCACACTCCTTCCTAGAATCTCACTTACCACGCACTCGCCTCGCATTACAAACATCCACAAAGCCACGCAAAATCATACACACCACTAAAGAAAGAAAAATAATAATAATATAAATAAAAATAGTCAGAAATCCCCTATCCCCTTTCCCCCCCCCTCCCTCCCTCCCCCAACCAACCTACCCCCCCACCCCTCAGTGCAGCGTGATGCCCTCCCCCCCCCTACCCCCTCCCCCAAAAGTTCCCCAAAATAATGATGATCTCTATCTGTCTGTCTGTCTGTTCATTTTTTCTCTACGTTTTAGTATTTCCAAGTAAAGGGTGTGTGATAAATAGTCCTTCCTCTGTACGTTGTCATTGGAGACTATTATAACCTGTTGCTTTATCCAGCCTCAAACCATAATTATCGTGATGTGTAAATTTTTTTTTTTTTTTCCCCAAACTGTGACTGTCCATTGGTACCTTGCATTGGATCTCTAAGGTGAGGATGATTGGTTGACTGACTGACTGACTGACTGACTGACTGACTGACTGATTGGCTGACTGGCTGACTGAATGAATGACTGACTGACTGACTGACTGGCTGGCTGGCTGGCTGACTGACTGACTGACCGATTAACTGCTTGACTGACTGCCTTACTGATTAACTACTTTCTTACTGGTTTAACTGACTGACTAACTAACTGAACCGAATGAATTACTGTAAATAAAACACCAATGACAACGCAACAGCTAGGGTCATATGCCGCAAAAGAAGGAGAGAGAGAGAGAGAGAGAGAGAGAGGGGAAAGATAACAAGCCTTGAAGGAAGAACAAGGAAGAGAGGTAAAGTTGGAGAGCTGAAAGTGATTGACTCGGGACCAAAGGCAAGTCAAAACCCTTTAAATATTTCCCCTACTTCTACATTTAATAAAAAAAAAGGTCAAATTCAATAAGGTTTTCCTGGCATTGACAACTATAGGAAGGACAAACAATTTTCCTGGATCTATTATTATTATTATTATTATTATTATTATTATTATTATTATTATCATTATTATTGCAGTCATATGGGTAGCGCTCCAAGGTTGAACTTATGGATAAGAAACCTGAAGTCTTACTGTATTTAAATCAGGGTATAGTAGTAGTAGTAGTAATAGTAGTAGTAGTAGTAGTAGTAGTAGTAGTAGTAGTAGTAGTAGTAGTAGTAGTAGTAGTAGTAGTAGTAATAGTAGTAGTAGTAGTAGTAGTAGTAGTAGTAGTAATAGTAGTAGTAGTAGTAGTAGTAGTAGTAGTAGTAATAGTAGTAGTAATAGTAGTAGTAGTAGTAGTAGTAGTAGTAGTAGTAGTAGTAATAGTAGTAGTAGTAGTAGTAGTAGTAGTAATTTCGTCACTCAGCTTTATTCTGCGTATGGCTTCCACGTAGTAGTGCAGCAAACTGATCCTCCCATGTTATTATGATTATGTTTTGCACTGCCTCTGCTGTTTACCTTCCCCTCCCTTCCTTTCCCTTCCCTCCGACCTTGAGCATGGAGGCACTTCCCGGTAGGAGGCTGTGTGTGTGTAAGCTGGAGGTGACCGCCCTCTATGTTCTTGTTGACACTGTAGTTAGCTGCTAATTATACTGTTATTTTATACTCTTGACTATACAACACACACACACACATACACACGCCTACATCTAGATACAAACACACACCTACATCTACACACAAACACACACACCAACAAACAAACACACACACAAACATTAATATGCAGTGATACACAGTACATCCTTAACACATACATACATACAATTATATACAAACATCCTCTTCAATACACACATATATATATATATATATATATATATATATATATATATATATATATATATATATATATATATATATATATATATATATATATATATATATATATATATATATATATATATGCATACACAGAGGTACAGAAACACCAACACACTCACATGGACACACACACATACATAATACAAGCACACATATGGAGACAAACATTTCTATAGACGGTCACACACATACAGTTGGAAACAAACACACGCCAACACACACACAAAGCAACAAACACACACACACACACACACACACGTAACAACAACAAGAGACACACATATACACACACACACTCACTCACTACGCCCCATATTACAACTAAGTTTATGTATACACACACATACGCGCTACAAACAACTTCACACCTGTCTCCATCTCTCTCTCTCTACACACACACACACACACACACACACACAGCCCAGTCGTCCTCGCCCCGCCCCTCGTCACCACGCCCTCCCACACCTTATACAGCCACGTGGGGGGAGGGGAGACGAGGGGTGAGGGGTGTGGGGAGGGGGTGTCTCAGTTTATTTTATTGTCCGGTGCAGTTTCAAGGAGGATAAGATGAAGAGGACAATTTGCAGGCAACTAAACTCTTATTTAAATTGTACTAGATATGAAACACTATGGAATATGATACACTTTAATTAAGGGACCCTGTGATGTAGTCAGAAAATAGAAGATAAACGAGTCCTTCAAATATTGCCACGAAACAACACCAATATGGAATGAGCTTGTTTCGTGGCATGGTCAGGAGGAACCAGAAGCCTCAACTGTTCATTCATTAACGAGCACAGGGTCCTTAACACACTATAAAACACTATCACTATGGAATATAATAATTATGTTTTTTTTTTTTTTGGCACAGGTTGAAAAAATAACACATAAGAATTCCTCAGTATAGATCCTTAGTTGCGTGGTATAAGTTGGAGGAATCACGACCTTCCAATTCTCAGACGCAGGCAAGGAGAGTCTGCTTCGTGACACAGTTTGGAGGACCCAGAAATAGACTATACCTCAGTGTAAACCCTCCGTCGTTTCGTGAAGGAGTTTGGAGGAATCGGTAGCCCCCAATTTGCCTACACCACGTCTTAGCCAACCTCTATAAAAGGTAGTTCAGAAGAGATTTATCCGGCCACCAGGCGTTTACAAGGCCGTGTATGTATGTATGTATGTATGTATGTATGTGTGTGTGTATGTATGTATGTATGTATGTATGAATGTATGTGTGTGTGTATGTATGTATGTATGAATGTATGAATGTATGTGTGTTTGTATGTATGTATGTATGTATGTATGTATGTACAGTGTGTATGTATGTATGTATGTATGAATGTATGTGTGTGTGTGTGTGTGTGTTTGCATCTATGTATGTATGTATGTATGTATGTATGTATGTATGTATGTATGTGTGTGTGTGTGTGTTTGTTTGCATCTATGTATGTATGTATGTATGAATGTATGTGTGTGTGTGTTTGCATCTATGTATGTATGTATGTATGAATGTATGTGTGTGTGTGTGTGTGTTTGCATCTATGTATGTATGTATGTACAGTATGTATGTATGTATGTATGTCTGGGTAGAGGAGTGTGTTTTTCGAAGTGTCGCAATGTCACTTGAATGTGTGTGTGTGTGTGTGTGTGTGTGTGAGAAGGGACTATTTAATTTTGTTTGTTTGTTTGTGTGTTTGTGTGTGTGTGTGTTTAAAGTCAAGTCAGGTGCCAAGCGGGGTGTTTTACGTGTATGCGTTTGGTGTCGAGTCGGGTGTGAAGCAGGTTAGTTGTTGTTGTTGTGTGTGCGTGCGTGCATGTGTGTGCGTGTGTGTGTGTGCACTGTGTTTACAAATGGGTAGTTCCCCAGTTATCCAACCAAAGGGGTTTCCCGTCTCCTCCCCTTCATCCCTCTCTTGCCTCCCTCCC
>JAWQEG010002701.1:107500-117500 GCA_033782935.1 Petrolisthes cinctipes
CCTTTTATGAAACAGGTTCATCTTATTATGTTTCTTCTCCTTCTCCTACTTTTTTTGTCCTCCTTGTCCTTCTCCATCTTGTTTTATTTTCTATTTAACCTCTGGACATCATTACGGAGATTATAATAGGAATCTGGCGTCTGAAATTATAAACATTATCAATTCAACTCGTGAAATATTATTAAAGTCCCAATGAACCATACGAGTTCCTTTTACTTTATTTTTTTTTTATTTATTTATTTTTTTTTTTTTTGCATCAGTACGGAGAATATAATAGAAATCTGACGTCTGAAAATATAAACATAATCAATTTAACTCGTGAAATATTACTAAAGTCCCAATGAACCACACATATAGTTTCGCTCATCGGCTTATTATTCATGGGGTGGTAGGCAAGAACATCCACCATGGTGTTGACGATGGCGTAGTACCGATACAATGACCCCATAACCAAACAACAGAGCCATCGTACCAATACCACGCTATCGTCACTACCAGAAAATTAATGTTCTTAGTTGCCTATGTTCCATCTACGTGTTCACCCAATTACACAACACGATATTTGGCGCTAACTGTACACACTGTAAACTCCAAACGATAGTAATGTCTGACTACAAAACTTATAACGAACGATAATAAATATAATACAGGAATGTAACAAAGTATACGTGGCTACAAAACTTATAACGAACGATAATAAATATAATAAAGGAATGTAACAAAGTATACAATGTCTGGTTACAAAACTAATAAAGAACGATAAAAAAAATGTAATAAAGAAATGTAACAAAGTAAAGTCTGGCTACAAAACTTATAACGAATGATAATAAATATAATAAAAGAAATGTAACAAAGTAATACGTGGCTACAAAACTTATGACGAACGAAAAATAATGAAACTCGACCTGAGCCTCCCCAGACGACCCATCACGACTCTCTATTAGGCAACAACAACAACAACGATAATTCCAACAACAACAACAACAACAACAACAACCAGTAAATCAGAGTCGGTGGGAAAACCGTCTGTGAAATCTCTTACCTGACAACTATAAATAATTTTTTTTTTTTTTATTAACTGTTGAAATTGTACATACCTGCTCCCTCTTTTAATTTAATTTCTTGGGGCTTTGGGTAAATGTCATGGATGCAATTGGTCTTCTGTGCTTCATGGACGAATATTTCTACACCATGTTAGTGACGTGTATAAATAAAGGTATCGTCATCTATAGTGGGGCACAAGAGAACCTACCAACATCACCACGAAGCTCCACTATCTCATCTAGTGCCTACAGTCCCGAGGTTGAGGTATAAAAAAAAAAAAAAAAAAAAAAAAAAAAAAATTACACCGAAGATGGTTTTAATATTTCGTGCCTTATGTTTTCAATCGACGAACTAAAATATATCCAAATGGCCAAAATGTTACTGTATGTCAATGTGTGTTTACTCCCCCTCGTTGTATACTATTAAGGAGGTAATACACTTTTGGTAAGTCTGGAGTAAATGATTCCTCCAAACTTTTCCAGGCAACAGGACATCATTATTTTTGTTCATCTGTTCCTGTTTCCTGGCATACTTTGGAGGAATCAAGACACTCCAATGTACCAAAAAAGAATTACCACCTTAAATTAAAGACCCTGTGATCGTGTATGAAAATTGGAGACTTCTGATTTCTCATGACTGTACCACGAAACCAGCTCCTTCCATATAGGTGATGTTTCGTGGCAATATTTGAAGGACTCATTTACCTCCAATTTTCTGACTACATTACAGGGTCCCTTAATGGTAGGTAGTACAATGTTGGTTAATCCGGGGCAACTGATTCCTCCAAACTATTCCAAGCAACAACAACAACAACAGGCCATCATATTTGTGTTAATCTGGTCCTGTTTCTGTTCCTGTTTCCTGCCATACTTTGGAGGCATCAAGGCGCTCTAATGTACAGTCATGGTTAAAAGTCCTGCAACCTGGTGAATAAAAGCGAACCATTTGAGTGAATCTTATGAACCAATATTGCAGACACCAACAGCTATAGTTTCGGATCATTTTTCGAAGCCATATCATTGGATGGTGGTGTTGCAGGACTATTGACCGTGACAGTACAGCTGCGGACTCATGAAACACACACACTTCAAACAGGGCCCCTTATCAAGTATAGAACAGGACTCTATACTCTACACACAACGTCTCATCCTACCCTATGCTCAGAGGGGCTTTTTCATTTCAGGTGTATTTGTTTCATATGTCCACAACTGTACCAAAAGTGTGTACAGTCGCGCATCACAATCCCTAGCCCACCTGAGTCGAAGCCTGAGATCTGGAGCAGGTGGATTCTGGACGACAGCCCACTCGAAGCCTCCATTGGTTCGTAATGTGTGTGGACTCGTGATGGTTTGGGTGGGCTGTCGTCCAGAAACCGCCTGCTTCAGATCTCGGGCTTCGACTCAAGTGGGCTAGGGATTGTGGTACACGACTGTACAATCCCCTCAATTCTCTGGGTCTGACTGGGAATGTGGGTTTTAATATAGATAGGTAGCATGGATGACATCACGTGGTAGACGACAAGGGAGGGGGGAGAATAAGGGAGGGGGGAGAATAAGGGAGGGGGGAGAATAAGGGAGGGGGCAGAATAAGGGAGGGGGGAGAATAAGGGAGGGGGAGAATAAGGGAGGGGGGAGAATAAGGGAGGGGGGAGAATAAGGGAGGGGGGAGAATAAGGGAGGGGAAGAAGACGAAAGGGGGGAGGAAGACGAATGGGGAGGAAGACGAAGGGGGGGGGAGGAAGACGAAGGGGGGGGGAGGAAGACGAAGGGGGGGGAGGAAGACGAAGGGGGGGAGGAAGACGAAGGGGGGGAGGAAGACGAAGGGGGGGGGAGGAAGACGAAGGGGGGGGAGGAAGACGAAGGGGGGGGAGGAAGACGAAGGGGGGGGGAGGAAGATGAAGGGGAGGAAGATGAATGGGAAGAAAAATGAAGGAGAGGAAGATGAAGTGGAGGAAGATGAAGGGGGGAAAGACGAAGGGGGGAAAGACGAAGGGGGGGAGGAAGATGAAGGGGGGGGAGGAAGACGAAGGGGGGTAAGGAAGACGAAAGGGGGGGAGGAAGACGAAAGGAAGGGGAAGACGAAGGGTGGGGGGAGAGGAGGGGGGATTAAAGCCTCCTTGTCCACATAATTAAAAAAAAGATCCACTTACTACTGGCGCCTCCAAAATATACCACCAGGAAACAAGACATGCAGAGTACCATATTAATACGAGGAGGAGGAGGAGGAGGAGAGATTTATTATTGTTTCGTGGCACAGTCTGGAGGAAACAGAAGCCCTCGGAAATTTTAACTGGACGGCATCATCATCATCATCATCACCATCACCATCGTCATCATCACCATCATCGTCATCATCACCATCATCGTCATCATCAACATCATCATTATCGTCATCGTCATCACCATCATCGTCATCATCAACATCATCATCATCATCATCATCATCGTCATCATTATCATCATCAACATCGTCATCATCATCATCACCATCATCGTCATCATCATCGTCATCATCATCATCACCCCCCCCCCCCATACTTTGAGGCCGAGGAGGAATGTAAACAACACGAGTGAAAGGAATGTACAGGAGTCCATAACAAATTTTTATAAGAGTTTTATGATAGTTTATAGCCTGGCTGGTTGGGATTCGAATACCGTCTCTTACCCTCTATTATATATATATAAGATACTCTCCCGTCCACTATAACGTCAACTATAATCTTTTCCGTCTACTATAATCATTCCAGTTTACTATAAGCTTTTCCAGTTTACTATATCGTCTACTATAAGCTTTCCAGTATAACTATAATCATTCCAGTTTACTATAAGCTTTTCCAGTTTACTTTATCGTCTACTATAATCTTTCCAGTCTACTCTACCGTCTACTATACTATTTCCAGTCTACTATAACGTCTATTATAATCTTTACAGTCTACTATACCGTCTACTATAATCTTTACAGTCCATTATACCGTCTACTATAATCTTTACAGTTTACTATACCGTCTACTATAAGCTATCCCGTCTACTATAATCTTTCCAGTCTACTATACCTTCTACTATAAACTTTCCAGTCTACTATATATAAGCTCTACACTCAGGTTCCTTTAGGAGATAGTATATACTGTCTTTTTCTTGGTTACATTAGAGTACCTTGATTCCTTCAAAGTATACCAGGAAACACGACCAGATGTACACTCTCCCAAAAAAGTATCGGCATTAAAGCGAATGAACGAAGACGACAATAAACGTAGCATTATGGTACATTGCTTTGAAACCTTATAGATAGTGGTATTCCTGCCGATCAGTTGCCAATTATGCATATTCGTATTGCTTCATGAGTCAGAAAAAATATAGTGGATACAAATCGAAACACATTCGCATTTCTTTACCTATTAGAGAAATTTCAAATATTATCGTAAGATTTGCCCCTTTCTAATGCTGAAAATTCAGCTAATCCACACTGTAGTTACCGAATGGTATATAACGTTATCTTTCTTTTTATTTATTTTATTTCATTTTATATATACCTTTACCTCTGAAAAGGAGGCCGTCAGTCGTGGCCTGAGACTGAGGCCCCGAGATTATCGAGTGAAGCTTTGAGGTGTTGGTTGCTTCACATGTTTGTTTATACACGTCACTTTCTGGAGAGGACAATGTCTGTTTGTGTTACTTTACAAAACCTTATTTAGAAGTATGAGAAGAAAAAGCATAAGCCTACTTAATCCTACCCTATGCTATAACTGCATTATATTTAAGACAAATACTACAGTTACAACGAATCTACTCAAAGATTCCTTTTTGGTTAAAATCCGATTTGGTAACTTTATTCTCTGGGTTATCATTCTCATTATATTCAATAATTCAGTAAATTCCCCCTCCCCCAAAACCATCAATCATTAAAATCACATAATGTATATCTGTAAAAATGAAGTCACAACTCTTATTCCACGACTTGCCTAATGCATGCATTATAATTTATATGCTAGAAGATTTCACGTCAGTACAGAAATGAGTCAACTCATTGCCAGCAGGAATACCAACCCCACAGTACAGTCATACATGTAGCTTCGATCTTTTCTCAGCAGGATCTAGACAGCAATGCCGATACTTTTTTGGGAGAGTGTACAAAAACAATGGTGGTCTGTTGTTGTTGTTGTTGTTATTGCTTGGAATAGTTTGGAGGAATCAGTTGCTCCAGATTTACCAACACTGTACTTAGACGACCGGGATTTCCTGTGATAAATTAATTAACGGCCCTGTGATCGTGTATAAAAAAAATGTAGGTTTCTGATTCCACCTAACCATGCCACGAAACAAGCTCCTTCCTTATAGGTGGTGTTTCGTGGCAATATTTGAAGGACTCATTTACCTCCAATTTTCTGACTATGACACAGGGTCCCTTAAGAGGATGACAATATTACTTTTGGTACATTGGATGACTACAGATTCCTCCAAACTATACTAAGAAACAGACCAAACCATAATATATTAATAAGTGGTCTGTTGCTTGGCATAGTATGAAGGATTCGGATGCTGCAAAACTGTCAACAGGACATTATCACCTTCATTTAAATAGTTTGGTGTTAGTCCAAGTATATTATTTTAAAAGGTAAGTAGTAGGTGTTTAATGGGTAACTGAAATTGTACTTTAAAAAATTCGTGTTGCTTTAGTCATACAAGATGATAAAATTGTCAGCTGCTGTCTAAAGGGACTATGATTTTGTCCCTATACAGACAAGTGACGAATTACTCTTATACTCCAGTGTGATAATGAAGTTGTCCTGTCTGCCAGTTGTCCTGTCTGCCAGTTGTCCTGTCTGCCAGTTGTCCTGTCTCCCAGTTGTCCTGTATCCCAGTTGTCCTGTCTGCCAGTTGTCCTGTCTCCCAGTTGTCCTGTCTCCCAGTTGTCCTGTCTCCCAGTTGTCCTGTCTCCCAGTTGTCCTGTCTCCCAGTTGTCCTGTCTGCCAATTGCCCTGTTTTGATATTTTGATTTTTGAGCTTTATCCCGAGTGCAGGATTTGTGTCTGTGTGTAATTATTAAAAAAAGGTCTAAACTATCTCATGTGAAATATAATCCACGAACTGTACAGCTTCATAAAGAGACCCAAAATTAAAGTAACGATCAGGCTACAAAGATAATAATGAGGGCCAATACTCTCTCTCTCTCTCTCTCTCTCTCTCTCTCTCTCTCTCTCTCTCTCTCTCTCTCCACGACAACAAACAGACTGTGGTTCAGATCAATAGATGGCAGCACGTGTGTGAGTGAGGGTGACTTCCAGCTGAGTGATCCCGTCCCACCTGCCCTATTCATCCACAGAGAAAGGTGTTGTCCTTGTCTTTGAACGCCACCAGCAGGAGATTAATGGCTGGCTGATGAGGAGATGTCAATGGTACTCGTTGGGAGTTAAATAAATCCTCTCGTGTCGTTCTCAACCCTCTTATGCACGCCCTCCTTTCCTTCGTGCTGCTCTCAATTGTCCCTCTTTTCCTTCTATTTCCTTCGTGCTGCTCTCAATTGTCCCTCTTTTCCTTCTATTTCCTTCGTGCTGCTCTCAACCCTCGCTCCCTCCTTTCCTTCAATATCCTTCGTGAAACTCTCAATTGTCCCTCTTTTCCTTCTATTTCCTGCATGCTGTTCTCATTTCCTTCGTGCTGGTCTCAACTGTGCCTCCTTTTCTTCTTCTATTCCCTCCTCCCTATCGCCGTCATCCTCGTCCTACAGGATTTGTGTTCCAGGCCTAGGGTGGACATACATTTGTAGTACACTGGAGCTCCTTGATTCCTTCAAAGTATTCAAGGAAGCAGGACTAGGTTTACAAATATAAACGGTAGCCTGTTTTTTGGAATAACTTGGAAGAATCGGTTGCTCCAGATTTACCAACACTGTACTGTCCAGTTAATTAATAAGAACGGACTAAGACACTGACACCAACTATATATTCCTTCCCTTCCCTAGCTTGGATCACTATATTTTCCTGTTAATATGAAGGAAGGGAGTGTCGGATTTTAACACTAGTCCTCCCTTCCCTTCCCTTTTCTTCCATTCCTCAGCTTGAATCATTCGCTACCAGTTGAAATAATAATAATAATAATAATAATAATAATAATAATAATAATAATAATAATAATAATAATAATAATAAAATAAAAATAATAATAATAAAATAAAAATAATAATAATAATAATAATAATACTTATACTACTACTACTACTACTATTAATAATAATAATATTAATAATAATAATAATAAAAATAAAATCTTTGTATGGAGCCACGGTGACGCCATCTCTAAAGTTCTCCTGGCCAGCAGTCTTGGATCACTACCTACCAGTTATGCTCTCGGGAATCCAGTAGCCAAAATTCCGACCCTCTCGCTGTCTGTCTGTCAGTGGGTCGGAATATTAAACTTACAGAGTCTTGGTCCATTGCTGCCTTGCTATGTACACTCACCACCCTGCCACCCTCGTCCTGCCCTGCCCTGCCTTGTCCTGCCGTGTCTTTCAATGCCCTGCTTAGTATCGACAGTTTCCTTCTTGTTTAATCCCTACCTTGCCTTGCCCTGCCCTGCCCTGCCGTGTCTTTCAATGCCCTGCTTAGTATCGACGTTCCCTTCTTGTTTAATCCTTGCCCTGCCTTGACCTGCCCTATCCTGCCTCACACTTTCCTATCAATGCCTGTCCTGTCCTGCTGTGCCCTGCCTTCTTCTACCCTGATTTTCCCGACAGCCTATATATTGCCCTGCCATGCTGAACTCTGTCCTGTTCTGTCATACCTTCATACACCTATACAACAACTTACATCATATCCTTTTTTTAAACATCAACACAGACTAGACAGCAAACCAACCACGCAATTTTAATTTACAGCTTCTCATAACTTCACTTTATCGTCCAGGGCTATTCATTTTATTGCTTCTGTGTGTGAGTTTTTGTCAACCAATAAAGATTCAACAACACACATGTCTGACGTGCATAATCAGTTGGTTATGTAAAGGAAATGTATAACAAACTGATGACATAGCAGTGAAATATTATCAGTAAAGGTTATATAAATTTCAAGTTTGTGTTTATTTTGTGCAATCACTTACCCACCTACCCAGTTACTCATCAGCTCATTTCCTCACTTACTCACCCACCGTCCAATCAATCCCCCATCATCCCCATCACTTATTTATCTTACCACTTCACAACCCGCCTAGCCACTCACCCATTTACCCACTTCTTTACTCAGTCACTCACCAGCTTACCCACCCACCCTACTTATTTCTAAACCCACTCACCCTTTTCCCCATCCACCCACCTACCCACTACCCGACCCACTCAATTTCCCATTCACCAGCCTCCCCCACTTCCCCCACCCACTCATTCCTCTCTCCCCATCCACCCATCCACCCACTTCCCCCACTCCATCACTCCTCTTCATAACTCACCCATCAACTTCACCTACCCACTTTCCCCCCACTCCATCACTCACCCACCGACCTATCTACCCACCCACAAAATTCCACCACCCACCTACCCATCCACCCACTCACCCACTTTAACCACCCACCTAACCATCATCCACCCACTCACCCACTTCCACCACCCATCCACCCACCACCACTCACATACCCACTACCCTCACCCACTCAAATACTCACTTTTCCCCGCCCACTCACCTACCCATCCACCCCCCCCACCCACCTACCCATCCACCCCCCCACCCACCTACCCATCCACCCCCCCCACCCACTTCCCCCACCTACCACCTAGCGAGCCTGGAGGCCACCAATGTCCTGAGGGGGAACATTATCATCTGAAATTGTGGTCGTGTCTTACAGCCGTCTTCATACTACTGTTCCACGTTCCTCTGGCGTTCCTCCGGCGTTCCTCTCCTGTTCCACGTTCCTCTGGCATTCCTCTCCTGTTTCACGTTCCTCCGGCCGGCGTTCCTGTGCTGTTTCACGTTCCTCCGGCGTTCTTCTGCTGTTCCACATTCCTCTGCTGTCTCACGTTCCTCAGCGGTTCCTCTGCTGTTCCACGTTCCTCAGCTGTTCCTCTCCTATTCCACGTTCCTCTGGTGTTCCTTATGTAGTCTTCGGGCGTTCCAAACACGTTTCTTTCTTCTGTGTGTGTGTGTGTGTGTATGTGTGTGTGTGTGTGTATGTGTGTGTGTGTGTGTGTGTGTGTGTGTGTGTGTGTGTGTGTGTTTGTTTATATCTACAATGTTTTTCTCTTGTATTTGTTAATTTATTTTGTCTGTCTCTCCTTCTCCTTGTGTGTCTGTTTGTAGGTCCATCTGTGTGTGTGTGTGTGTGTGTGTGTGTGTGTGTGTGTGTGTGTGTGTGTGTGTGTGTGTGTGTGTGTGTGTCTGTTTGTAGGTCCATCTGTGTATGTATGTGTGTGTGTGTGTGTGTGTGTGTGTGTGTGTGTGTGTGTGTGTGTGTGTGTGTGTGTGTGTGTGGGTGTGTTTGTGTCTATGTCTGTATCTGTGTGTCTGTATCTCTTTGTATCTCTCGGCGTCTCTGTTCATCTCTCTATCTCTCTCAAAGGGAAGCGCACATCTCTCTCTAACACACAAACACATATTCTCTCTCACACACACACAAGCTCATATTTTCCTTCACTCTCATTCTCTCTCACACACAAACTCTCTTTCTAACACACAAACACATATTCTCTCTCACTCTCATTCTTTCTCACACACACACACTCATATTCTCCTTCACTCTCACACACAAACTCTCTTTCTAACACACAAACACATATTCTCTCTCACTCTTTCTCTCACACACAAACTCATATTCTCCTTCACTCTCATTCTCTCTCACACACAAACTCTCTCTCTAACACACAAACACATATTCTCTCTCTCTCACTCTCATTCTCTCTCACACACAAACTCTCTCTCACACACACAAACACATATTCTCTCTCTCTCTCACTCTCATTCTCTCTCACACACACAAAC
>JAWQEG010002702.1:0-51072 GCA_033782935.1 Petrolisthes cinctipes
TGCTGTTTTGTTTTTTTCCTTTTCTGTTGTCATTGTTTTTGTGATTAAGTGGAGATTCTCTTGTTGGTGAATTGGAAGGCTATTAATTCCTCCAAACTATGCCTCGAAACAACATATCCCCTATTAGCACCATCGAGGGAGTCTGTTTCCTAGTATAGTTAGGAGGAATCAGTAGCCTTCCAATTCACCAACAAGAGAATCTCCCCTTAAGGAACCCTGTGATGATGTGATCGTGTATGAGACCAGGCTGGTGGCTTCTGATTCCTCCTGACTATGCCACGAAACTAACAAGCTCCTTTTGATGTATAGGTGGTGTTTCGTGGCAATGTTTGAAGGACTCACTAACCTTCAATTTTCTGTCTACAGCCACTCGTGTCTTTTCCAGTTTTTATGTTTGTTTTCAATTCCATGTTTTCAGGTTTTTAATATTGCTCTCATTGTTATTTTTATCCTGTCCCTGCCTGCCTGTGTGTGTGTCTGTGTGTATGTGTGTGTGTGTGTGTGTGTGTGTGTGTGTGTGTGTGTGTGTGTGTGTGTGTGTGTCAGGACTGATTGCTTTGTTCCCTGATGTCTCACTTGGGCACTCACTCTTTCACTCACATACCGTATATACTCTCTCTGTCTCTCTCTCTCACACACACACACACACACACACACACACACACACACAGACTAAAGCAATATGTCTCTAGTCTGTTCTTGTGAGTGCATCTTACTCTGACCTGGCGAATCTAACAATTTTCTCATCTCTCTCTCTCTCTCTCTCTCTCTCTCTCTCTCTCTCTCTCTCTCTCTCTCTCTCTCTCTCTCTCTCTCTCTCTCTCTCTCTCTCTCTCTCTCTCTCTCTCAAAAACGCACACAAACACACTTATTCTCTCTCTCTCTCTCTCTCTCTCTCTCTCTCTCTCTCTCTCTCTCTCTCTCTCTCTCTCTCTCTCTCTCTCTCTCTCTCTCTCTCTCTCTCTCTCTCTCTCTCTCTCTCTCTCTCTCTCTCTCTCTCTCTCTCTCTCTCTCTCTCTCTCTCTCTTCTATCATATTCGTAGAGTATACAAGGTCTTTCAGGCCAAACACAGTCGTATTTCCTCCTTCTGTATTAATTATTTTTTTATTATTTCGTCTTATCTCTCTTTCCACCTCTCAATTCCTTCATATTTTCTACCCTTCCATCTTCATCTCACCTCTTGTTGGCTTATCCTTCTCTTCCATCCTTCTCCTCTATCCTTCCACTTACCTTTCCTTCTCGTCGTAAACATTAATACATATCCTATCGTTTAAAAGAAAAATCCTCTGGAGTACATTGGAATCTTTGTAATCTCGTCCTTTCATCTATTACATCCTTCCCTTTACCATTTTTTTTTTTTTTTTTCCTATTCTTTCCATTTATTCTTATTTTCCTACATTTTTCCTACATGTGTGTCTTTTCATTCTTCCCCACCATCATCTTTTTTTTTTTCATTCTTTCTCCAACATCCTATTCTCCCTCCCTCCCTGTCGATCTCTCTCTCTCTCTCTCTCTCTCTCTCTCTCTCTCTCTCTCTCTCTCTCTCTCTCTCTCTCTCTCTCTCTCTCTCGTCTCATCAATGGGCATCACACACCCATTCTCTCCCTCGGTCCCATCCATCCATCCTCTGTCCCTTCACTCTTTCTCCCCATCCAATTCTTTTTTCTTTTCTTTTTTTTCTGCATATTTCCTCTCGTTTTTGTACTCCTATCCTCACTTCCCTTTCCCATCCACTCCTATTCCATCCATCCTCTGCCCCTTCTCTCTTCTCTCATTGCTATCCTCACCCCTTCTCTCCTTTCCTCTTTCTCATCTATCCCCCCCCCCCTTCCCCTTAATCTCCCCCCACCCCACCCCCCACCCCCCCACACACACACACTCCCCACTGCATATATCGTTCTCAATCACCTTTTTCTCCCTGACTCCCTCTCTCACTCTCACTTTTCTCTCACTCTTGCACATTCTCTTTTGCCCATTCTCTCCCTTCCTCTCCTCCTTCATTCATTCATGACCTATATGGTTCTGTATTCATCTCCCTTCACACACACACACACACACACACATAGTATAAAGTTCTTTATTTATATCCCTACATGCACACATTCACACACACATGATATATAGATCTCATTTATCTCCCTACACACACACACACACACACACACACACACACAGACACGCACACACACATGATATATAGTTCTTTATTCATCTCCCTACACACACACACACACACACACACACACACACACACACACACACACGTATATATATATATATATAAATATTAAGTATTCAGCAAACGTCCCTCCATCTCTCTATATAGTTTATGTTCCAATTGAATTCGGGTTCCCTTTTGTCTGGTTCTGTTCTCATTTTTTTCCCTTGCCAAGCCGCCGCCATCATCACCACCACCACCACCACCAGTCCAGCAGAGATGGTTGTGGTGGTAGTGGTGTTGTTGTTAGTGCAAAGTATTTCATGATAAGGGGAAACACGGTCCATTTGCCTTGTGCTTGGTTAGTGTTCAGTCATTAGGGTAAGTTGAGATTACATTAAATTTTAGGGCTAAAATATATATGTATAAGAAGAATTAGAAGAATGTTTTTTGGTGTTTTGAGTTTGTGTTGATATGGTAATGTAAGTCTACTGAATAAGGAAATATAATTCTAACTTAACCTATACGAAAAAAGAACAAAAAAAATAGTCACTTCACACTGGTAGGGTTATTGAGGCATCCCTGTGTTGTATGAGACTTTGGAGAAGAGGAACCCAGCCAGGCCAAAGAAATAGTATGGAGGCAAAAAGCGAAGGTGGAGCAGAGTGGAAGTGAAGGGGGTCAGACCAAAATGTGATTGTAGGATGAATGTGGAAACGGGAGGGAGGGAGAAGAGGGGAGGGGAGGGAGTATGAGAGAGATAGAGAGAGGGGAGAGAGAGATAGAGAGGGAGAGAGAGATAGAGAGAGGGGAGAGAGAGATAGAGAGGGAGAGAGAGATAGAGAGAGGGGGGAGAGAGAGATAGAAGGGAGGGAGAGAGAGAGTATAAGTGTGTGTGTGTGTGTGTATGAGGGAGAGGTTATAAGTGTCTTTGTATATGTTTTTGAAAGAGAGAGAGAGAGAGAGAGAGAGAGAGAGAGAGAGAGAGAGAGAGAGAGAGAGAGAGAGAGATAGAGGACAAGTTAATGAAACAAGTGTTGGTTCGAGCCTCAGTATTGCATGGTGGTGTGGTGAGCTTTCTTTAAGGGGGAATTACAGTGTTGACAAATCTGGAGCAACTGATTCCTCCAAACTATTCCAAGCAACAGAACACCATTATTTTTTTTTTTTTTCATCTGGTCCTGTTTCCTTGCAGAATCTGGAGGAATCATGGCACTCCAATTTAAAAAGTGAATTACGCAACATACAATCAACTGACAATCTTATACAATCTACAATACAATGTTACAATATAATGTTACTATGCAGTGTTACTATACAATCTACAATACAATGTTACAACACAATGTTATTATACAGTGTTACTATACAATCTACAATACAATGTTACAATACAATGTTACAATATAATGTTTCTATACAATCAATTGACAATGTTATATACCCCATTACCATACAGGATAATTATAATTTGAGGGACAACACTCATCAGAAATAATGTTTATCCCTGGTGCTTAAACTTAACAATAAAGAGTAAGTGAACATGATTACATAGGCCTCATAAATTCAATTAAATCCTTTTACAATGTACAGTTTTAAGTATCATCCAAATTGGCAGATAAAAAAATGATGAATATTAATGTGAACCGAATACCACTTGATATATAGTAATTACTTAGGGGTTCATACACTTTTGGAGAGCCTTGATTCCTCCAAAGTATGTCAGGAAACGGAACCAATGATTAAATGTAGTGGTATCATGTTGCCTGGAATAGTTTGGAGGAATCAGTTGCTCCAAATTTACCACCAATAACACTGTACTATATACCCATTTAAGGGACCCTATGATGTAGTAAGAAAATTTGAGGTAAATGAGTCCTTCAAATATTTTTTTAATATTTTTTTTTTATAAAAAAAATTATTAATAAAATTTTCTATTAAAAAAAATATTTTTTTTATTAAAAAAAATATATTAATTTTTTTTTTATAAAAAAAAAATTCTTTTAAAAAATATTTATTATTATTTCTCTCCTCTCCCACTAACATCCCTCCTCCCTCTAACATCCCCCCTCCCTCCACCTGCAACTGTTGCCAGATCCGACGAGGCCCAAACCAAGTCGCTGGTGGAAGAAGTGTGGACCCTTGATCTGTCCGGAGCTGTACAATCGTGGTCAGAAATTGTGTCCTGATCCCTTGGCACGATGAATTGCAACTAGCCAAGCTTTGATGATTCGAACAAATGTGTGTTGTAGGGAGACGCATAGTTGTTGTTCAAAGCTAGGCTGTTTGCGATTCATCTTGCCAGGGGATCGAGACACAATTTCTGACCGCGAGTGTACAGTTGGGGAGTAATGTATCTGAACACTGTTGGCGGCTTCTGGCAACATCCCCAATAGTAAATACATTAATGAGAGAAAGTATTTTATTTCACTGTCTGTGGTTGGTCGACGTCATCCAATATCAGATATCGTTATGTAGTAATGAATAAATGTTGTCTATTACTAACGTGTTTATCACTGACATTGTTACCAGAAGCCGTCAATGGTGTCCAGATACTTTGTTCCCCAACTGTACAAAGTTTTATTGTTTCGTGGCATGGCCTGGAGGAATAAAAAGTAGCCTCCAATTTTCATACACAATCACAGGGTCCATAATTAATACCTCAATACCTGGATAAATGTATTTCTTCCCCCCCCCCCAGGGCCAGCCAGAGAGAGGGAGTATAAATAGCATATGAACTAATCTTGCACTAATTACGAAAGATTACGGTAGCATTACTGGTGATGGGAGGCAATTATTAACCTCTCTCTCTCGCTCTCAAACACACACACAAGCACATACAGTATACACACACACAAATATCAAGCACACACCTCTCTCTCTCTCTCTCTCAAACACACACACAAGCACATACAGTATACACACACACACAAGCATCAAGCACACACACACACACACACATATACATACACACCAGGAAACAAGCAAAACAACTCACAAACAAAACAAACGTCAAATGGATGTTTTAATAATTACATCACTGTTCTTTTATACATCTCAAACGGTCCCATAATAATAAGCAGACCACTTTTAGAGTCATTCAACAGGATAAATGTGTAAAAATCTGTGAAAATGTGCATAGTATCCCTCTAAAATCATAATATCTGTTTTCTGAGACACTGTTATATGATAGAAAATGAAAATGTGCTTAGTATCCCTTTAAAATTTGTGTATCTGTTTTCAGGGAATTTTTTTATATATTTTCTGTTAAATTGTTGTATGGAAGTTATTATTATTATTATTATTATTATTATTATTATTATTATTATGAGGTGCTGCAAAATCATACATGTGTATTGTTACAGAATGTATGTAAGTGGCGGCTTGATGCATCTACACACAGCCGCCAATGGAGTGTCTCAGCCGCCACACAGCCGCAACCCACAGGTAAGGTCCCAGTAGTTTGTCCAGGTTAGGTCCCAGTAATTACCGGTAATTAATAAATTAATTAAGGTGAAATTCTCATGTTGGTAAATTGGAGGCTTCTGATTCCTCCAAACTAGAGAGAGAGAGAGAGAGAGAGAGAGAGAGAGAGAGAGAGAGAGAGAGAGAGAGAGAGAGAATGTGTGTGTGTGTGTGTGTGTGTGTTAGAGAGAGAGAGGATGTGTGTGTGTGTGTTAGAGAGGGAATGTGTGTGTGTGTGTGTTTGGAGGCTTCTGATTCCTCCAAACTATTCCACAAAACAAACTCCTTCCATATAGGTGTGTGTGTGTTTGTTAGAGAGAGAGTGTGTGTGTGTGTGTGTGTGTGTTTGGAGGCTACTGATTCCTCCTGACTATGCCACAAAACAAACTCCTTCCATATAGAGAGAGAGGGAGAGAGAATGTGTGTATGTGTGTGTGGAGGCTTCTGATTCTTTCTAACCATGCCATGAACCAACCTCCTTCCATATAGGTGTGTGTGTGTGTGTTAGAGAGAGGAGGGAGAGAGAATGTGTGTGTATATGTGTGTTAGAGAGAGAATGTGTGTGTGTGTGTGTGTGTGTGTGTGTGTGTGGAGGCTTCTGATTCCTCCTAACCATGCCATGAAACAAGCTCCTTCCATATAGGTGTGTGTGTTTCATGTTAATATTTAGAGGAATTATTTGCTTCAAGTTTACCACCCAACATTGTACTACTCTCTCTCTTAAGGTGGTGCGCGAATATATAGGGGGACAGGCTTTCTATCCCCCCCAAACCTGTCCCCATATTATTATTATTATTATTATTATTATTATTATTATTATGAGGTGGTGCAAAATCATACACGTGTTGTTGTTTATTACCAAGATTATTATTATTATTATTATTATTATTATTATTATTATTATTATTATTATTATTATGAGGTGGTGCAAAATCATACACGTGTTGTTCTTTATTACCAAGATTATTATTATTATTATTATTATTATTATTATTATTATTATTATTATTATTATTATTATTATGAGGAGGTGCAAAATCATACATGTGTTGTTCTTTATTACCAAGATTATTATTATTATTATTATTATTATTATTATTATGAGGTGGTGCAAAATCATACACGTGTTTTTCTTTATTACCAAGATTAGTATTATTTTTATTATTATTATTATGAGGTGGTGCAAAATCATACACGTGTTGTTCTCTATTACCAAGATTATTATTATTATTATTATTATTATTATTATTATTATTATTATTATGAGGTGGTGCAAAATCATACACGTGTTGTTCTTTATTACCAAGATTATTACTATTATTATTATTATTATTATTATTATTATTATTATTATTATTATTATGAGGTGGTGCAAAATCATACACGTGTTGTTCTTTATTACCAAGATTATTATTATTATTATTATTATTATTATTATTATTATTATGAGGTGGTGCAAAATCATACACGTGTTGTTCTTTATTACCAAGATTATTACTATTATTATTATTATTATTATTATTATTATGAGGTGGTGCAAAATCAAACACGTGTTGTTCTTTATTACCAAGATTATTATTATTATTATTATTATTATTATTATTATTATTATTATTATTATTATTATTATTATTATTATTATTATTATGAGGTGGTGCAAAATCATACACGTGTTGTTCTTTATTACCAAGATTATTACTATTATTATTATTATTATTATTATTATTATTATTATTATTATTATTATTATGAGGTGGTGCAAAATCATACACGTGTTGTTCTTTATTACCAAGATTAGTATTATTTTTATTATTATTATTATGAGGTGGTGCAAAATCATACACGTGTTGTTCTTTATTACCAAGATTATTATTATTATTATTATTATTATTATTATTATTATTATTATTATGAGGTGGTGCAAAATCATACACGTGTTGTTCTTTATTACCAAGATTATTACTATTATTATTATTATTATTATTATTATTATTATTATTATTATTATTATGAGGTGGTGCAAAATCATACACGTGTTGTTCTTTATTACCAAGATTATTATTATTATTATTATTATTATTATTATTATTATTATTATTATTATTATTATGAGGTGGTGCAAAATCATACACGTGTTGTTCTTTATTACCAAGATTATTATTATTATTATTATTATTATTATTATTATTATTATTATTATTATGAGGTGGTGCAAAATCATACACGTGTTGTTCTTTATTACCAAGATTATTACTATTATTATTATTATTATTATTATTATTATTATTATTATTATTATTATGAGGTGGTGCAAAATCATACACGTGTTGTTCTTTATTACCAAGATTATTATTATTATTATTATTATTATTATTATTATTATTATTATTATTATTATTATGAGGTGGTGCAAAATCATACACGTGTTGTTCTTTATTACCAAGATTATTATTATTATTATTATTATTATTATTATTATTATTATTATTATTATGAGGTGGTGCAAAATCATACACGTGTTGTTCTTTATTACCAAGATTATTACTATTATTATTATTATTATTATTATTATGAGGTGGTGCAAAATCACACACGTGTTGTTCTTTATTACCAAGATTATTATTATTATTATTATTATTATTATTATTATTATTATGAGGTGGTGCAAAATCATACACGTGTTGTTCTTTATTACCAAGATTATTATTATTATTATTATTATTATTATTATTATTATTATTATTATGAGGTGGTGCAATATCATACACGTGTTGTTGTTTATTACCAAGATTATTATTATTATTATTATTATTATTATTATTATTATTATGAGGTGGTGCAAAATCATACACGTGTTGTTCTTTATTACCAAGATTATTATTATTATTATTATTATTATTATTATTATTATGAGGTGGTGCAAAATCATACACGTGTTGTTCTTTATTACCAAGATTATTATTATTATTATTATTATTATGAGGTGGTGCAAAATCATACACGTGTTGTTCTTTATTACCAAGATTATTATTATTATTATTATTATTATTATTATTATTATTATGAGGTGGTGCAAAATCATACACGTGTTGTTCTTTATTACCAAGATTATTATTATTATTATTATTATTATTATTATTATTATGAGGTGGTGCAAAATCATACACGTGTTGTTCTTTATTACCAAGATTATTATTATTATTATTATGAGGTGGTGCAAAATCATACACGTGTTGTTCTTTATTACCAAGATTATTATTATTATTATTATTATTATTATTATTATGAGGTGGTGCAAAATCATACACGTGTTGTTCTTTATTACCAAGATTATTATTATTATTATTATTATTATTATGAGGTGGTGCAAAATCATACACGTGTTGTTCTTTATTACCAAGATTATTATTATTATTATTATTATTATTATTATTATTATTATGAGGTGTTGTTAAATCATACACGTGTTGTTGTTTATTACCAAGATATTTATTACGATGGAAGGAAAGTGTGGGTGGATATTTGCTTGTGACTGTACTTAAGGGGGTGCAGGAGTAGGGGACAGGCTTCGGGGGGTACTGAGGGGGTGCGGGAATAGGGGGACAGGCTTGGGGTGGGTAGAAAGCCTATCCCCTATTCCCGCACCCCCCTAACCCCCCCCCCCCTACTCCCGCACCCCCCAAAACCCACCTGACCCCCCGCACCCCCCGAAGCCTGTCCCCCTATTCCCGCACCCCCTTTAATAATGGTAATATGACCAGATAGTTACACTCCGAACCAGTTTTTATTCTAAACAATATATGTAATTTACCATATGAGAAGTGTATCTATCATCTCTGTATAATATATTGTGTTACAACATCATTATGGGTTCATTCCACAGTGGTATATATTGGTTCAAAATTTTTGCAACAAATTTAATAATACTTCATGGTTAAGCAGAAATAATATTCTGTGTTATTATTATAAAGTTGAATAATTTCCTTTAAATTAATTAGGTTGTATTTTGTTACAGATTTGTGGAGTGCAGTTGTACAAGAGACTTAACAACCTTCATTATTCACTGTGTTCATCCTTACATCAACTACTACTACTACTGATTCTACTACAACTACCGCTTCTACTACTACTACCGCTTCTACTACTACTACCACTGCTACTACTACTACCACTACTACTACTACTACTGCTACTACTACTACCACTACTGCTACTATTACTACAACTACTACTACTAGTTAATGTGAGTGTTTTATGAAGTTACTGTGTGTGTGTGTCTGATGTTTCTCTCTTCACACACACCCACACACACACATACACAGGTTTTATAACAACAGTAACATTTTGTGTGTGAGATTTCTCTCTGCACACACACACACACACAAAATGTTAATGTCGTTATCAAAACTGTGTGTGTGTGTGTGTGTGTATTTGTCACACACACAGTATTATAACAACATCAATTATTTTTACTTGAACCTGATGTTATAATAATATTTGTCTGTCTGTGTGTAATATGTTTCTCTCCCTCACACACAGACAGTATTATAATAACACCAATAATTTTTACTTGAAATTGTACTTACTTTTAGGTATGTAATTATTATTGATGTTATTATAATATTTGTCTGTGTGTGTCAGTGAGAGAGAGATCTATTTCTATCTCTCACACACACACAGACAAATATTATAATAACATCAATAATTTTAATTGAACCCTACACCCTTACAGGTATAAATTAATTAAATATTATCCCACCAGGTGAATATAATATGTTAATTAATAATATAGAGGTAATTTAAATAAAATATAATAATTAATAATATATGTTTTTATTTATTTCCTCTTATATATATATATACACTATAATATATTAGTGTTCTCTTCTCTCTTGTGTTGTTCTCTTGTTCTATTCTTCTCCTTCTCTTGTTCTATTCTTCTCCTTCTCTTGTTCTCTCTCTTGTATTCTCCTCCTCTCTCTTGTGTTCTTCTCACCTGTAAAATAAACAAATTAATTAGTGTTAAGGTGATATAAATCTGGAGCAAATAATTCCTCCAAACTATTTTTTTTCCAAGCTACATACATACAAACAGTAAACGGTGAATAAAACCCACTCTTGTTGACGGAAATAATATATTAATCCATACAGTTTCGGTGGACACTGCCACCATCTTCAGTGTCCACCAAAACTGTATGGATTAATATATTATTTCCGTCAACAAGAGTGGGTTTTATTCACCGTTTATGATCATCACGCCAGTGTGATTTCACCACCATACAAACAGTATATATATATAAATCATACAGTGCAATAATTAGACTGTACATACATACATACATACAAATTGTATATTATATGTGTTTGGAGGAATCAGTAGCACTCAATAATAATATTAATAATATTAATAATAGAAATAATAATAATAGAAATAATAATAATAATAATAATAGAAATAATAATAATAATAATAATAATAATAATAATAATAATAATAGAAATAATAATAATAATAATAATAATAATAATAATAATAAAAATAATAATAATAAAAATAATAATAATAAAAATAATAATAATAAAAATATTCTCTTTTAAGTGAGTTGGAAGGCTACTGATTCCTCCTAACTATTTTTACAAGCAACAGAACACCATTATTTTTGTTCATCTGGTCCTGTTTCCTGGCATTATTATTATTATTATTATTATTATTTTTGTTCATGTGGTCCTGTTTCCTGGCATACTTTGGAGGAATACACAGACCTTCAAATTCACCAACAAATTAATTTTCCCTTAAACTAAGAGACATATAGAAATAATAATAATGTGAGCTTTAATAATAATAATAATAATAATAATAATAATAATAATAATAAGAGCCATATAGAAAGTGATTTGTACAGTCATGGGTAGCCTAATAGTGTTGGACAGCAACTGAAAAGAGTTAAAAAAAGTGAGTCTTCTAAATCCTTCCCTTCCTCCTTCACTGTCTTCCTTACTGTCTCTCTCTCTTCCTTCCCTCCCTCCCTCACCATTTCTCTCTCTTCTTCCTTCCTTCCTTCCTTCCCTCCCTCCCTGTCTCTCTCTCTTCTTCCTTCCTTCCTTCCTTCCCTCCCTCACTGTCTCTCTCTCTTCTTCCTTCCTTCCTTCCCTCCCTCACTGTCTCTCTCTCTTCTTCCTTCCTTCCTTCCTTCCCTCCCTGTCTCTCTCTTCTTCCTTCCTTCCCTCACTGTCTCTCTCTCTTCTTTCTTCCTTCCTTCCCTCACTGTCTCTCTCTCTTCTTCCTTCCTTCCTTCCCTCCCTCACTGTCTCTCTCTTCCTTCCTTCCCTCACTGTCTCTCTCTTCCTTCCTTCCCTCACTGTCTCTCTCTCTTCTTCCTTCCTTCCTTCCCTCCCTTACTGTCTCTCTCTCTTCTTCCTTCCTTCCTTCCCTCACTGTCTCTCTCTCTTCTTCCTTCCTTCCTTCCCTCCCTCACTGTCTCTCTCTTCCTTCCATCCCTCACTGTCTCTCTCTCTTCTTCCTTCCTTCCCTCACTGTCTCTCTCTCTTCTTCCTTCCTTCCTTCCTTCCTTCCCTGTCTCTCTCTTCTTCCTTCCTTCCCTCACTGTCTCTCTCTCTTCTTTCTTCCTTCCTTCCTTCCTTCCCTCACTGTCTCTCTCTCTTCTTCCTTCCTTCTTTCCCTCCCTCACTGTCTCTCTCTTCCTTCCTTCCCTCACTGTCTCTCTCTCTTCTTCCTTCCTTCCTTCCCTCCCTCACTGTCTCTCTCTCTTCTTCCTTCCTTCCCTCCATCCCTCCTTCCCATCCTCTAAACCTCTCTCAACGTTGAGAATGGTTTGAAAAATTCACTTGTTGGAACTGTGTCTAGTTTCTCTCCAACACTCCTTGTACCCTGGTGCACCACTATTATCCATGACTGTACAGTCAGAGGCAAATGTGAACCTGTAATTTATCACCAACAAGTATGTATGTATGTATGTTTGTTGTTGATAGTAACAGACTGTATGTCAAAGTTTATATTAAGGTGACACAACTTTGGAGGCAGTACTACCTTCCTCTTCAGTAGTACTTCAGCAGTACCACCTCCCTCTTCAGTAGTACTGCTGAAGAGGGAGGTAGTACTGCTGAAGGAGGAGGTAGTACTGCTGAAGAAGGAGGTAGTACTACTGAAGAAGGAGGTAGTACTGCTGAAGAGGAAGGTAGTACTGCTGAAGTACTACTGAAGGGGAAGGTAGTTGCCTCCAAAACATCCAGAATAAATACTTTCTGTTTAAAATAAGTGTGTTTTCCTCAGCATGCTGGTGTTCACGTCATTGTGAATTACCACTCCAAAGTTGTGTCACCTTAATATAAACTTCACATACAGTCTGTTATTGTATGGTAGTAAATGTGGACCAACTCACTCCCACCAAATAATTACAACCAACAACAAATATAACAATGTAATTCCATAAACACTTACATTTATTGTTGCTGTTATAGTTGTAGTTGTTGTTGTTATTGTTGTTGTAGTTCCTCAAGTTGTCTGGCCGAGCATCCCAGAGCTACTATAGTTTTGCTTGTACTGTTGTTGTTGGAAGGAAGAACAGTGGACAACAAACAAACAATGAAGGTTCCTCAGTCTCTTGTTATAACTCCACAACTCTGTAACAAAATACAACCTATTTAATTTATGGATGCGGAAAGATAAGTGAAGAAATGCATTAAGGTTAATTCTATGTCTCTTGTCTCTATTACAACTCAACAACTCTATATTACAACTCAACTCTACAACTCTCTAATAACAAAATACAACCTATTTAATTTATGGATGAGCAGAGATATGTGAAGAAATGCATTAAGGTTAATTCTATATCTCTTGTCTCTATTACAACCCTCTAATAACAAATTACAACCTATTTTGATGGTAAATTTGCGCAGTGGCAATATCGTAACCAATGAGGTCGAGGATTGCTACTGTGCTTAACTGCTATCAGTATTGGGAAAAGCAAGAACCTCGGTGACCTACCCTTCCCCAGGAAGGGTAGGTAAGCCTTACCCCGCCTCCAAGCGGTGACCTCGGGGGTACACCTCCTTTTTTTATCTAGTTTTTATCCATTCAGGAGGTGGAGCCAAAGGGGAAGGCGGTGTGGGGGTGAGACCTAGCTTCCCCCACATATAGGTTTTAAGGTTTTTATTGTATTTTTATTGTATTTTAGTGTTTTTAAGATTTTAATTTCTGTGACTGCATGTTTTTATATTTTGTGATAATTTCTTTTAAATTTATGACCTTGTTTTTAGCTTTTGACAATGCCGACGGCCCGTGTCCCTCCGGGAATGAGCACTGCATTGGCCTTGCCAGCCATCAGTGGCCCCCCAATGGGGGAGTGGACAGATATGGCTACTGGCGGGGGAGGGTCTCCGGGTTGCCCTGTAGAGGGAGTAGGGAAGAGGGATTGTATGAGAGTGGTAGCTATGAATGTGAATGGAATGACGGATGGGACCAAGAGGCGAGAGATTGTAGAATGTTTTAAGAAAGGAAGAGTGGATGTGATGGGAGTGACGGAGACACACGTGAAAGGATGTGGAGTGGTTGAGTGTCAGGAAGGAAGGGAGAGTGGACTGTGGGAGGGAATGGAGGGAGGAGTAGTATGGACGGGCATGAATGAAAAGAGTAAAGGAAGAGGGAAGGAAGGGTGTGCGCTGTTGGTGTCTCCGTGGGTGTGGAAGGGAGTGGATGGACATGGGTGGAATGGATCGAGGATTGTATGGATGACTGGAAAGATTGGCTTGGTGAAGTATGCTTGGGTGTGTGCTTATGCACCAGTGAATGAAAAGAGTAAGACAGGGAGAGAGAAGATGAGAGTGTTTTGGGAAGAGCTGAATGCATGTCTGAGAGGAATTGATAATGGAAGGAGAATAGTGATGATGGGAGACATGAATGGAAAGGTGGGAGGTGAGGAAGTGGGGAATATTGTGGGTAAATGGGGTGTAGAAGGAACAAATGAGAATGGTGAATATCTGGTGGATGTCTGTGCTGAGAGGGGGTTGTTCTTGGCGAACACCTTCTTTCAGCACAAGATGATCCACAGGTATACATGGAAGAGAAGGGATGAGAGAGGAGAGCAGAAGAGTTTGATTGATTATGTGGCAGTGGATGAAAGGTTGAGGAAGGATGTGTATGACGCAAAAGTAGTGAGAGGAATGGTCCATTGCTCCGACCATTTTGCGGTGTTGGTGAGGATGAAGGTTAGGGTTAAGTGGGAGTATAGTAGGAGGGATGAAGGGGTGAGGAATAAGAGGGTGGTGGCTAGTGGGAAATTAGATGTAGAAGAGTATAGGGAGGAATATAAGAGGAGGGTGGGTGAGGTGCTGGGGGATGTAAGGATGGGGATAGGGGAGGGAGTGGGAGTGAATGCGGTGTATGAAATGTTTAAGATGAGAGTATTAAGGACAGCAGCAGAGGTAGTAGGATATAAGTCACAGAAGAGGGGCAAGAAAGGGAGTGCTTGGTGGACAGAAGAAGTGAAAGATGCTGTAGAGGATAAGAGGAAGGCATATCGGAGAACACTACAGAGGAATGTGCCGGAAGAAGTGAGAGAGAGATGGAAAAGAGAATATAATGTGTGTAAGAGACAAGTGAAAATGATGGTGAGTGAGAGTAAAAGGAGAGTGGATGAGGAGTTTGGTATGAAGCTGAGTGAAAAGTTTAAAGAGAACAAGAAATTATTCTGGAAGGAGGTTAAAAGAGAAAGAGGAGAAGGAAAGTCTGGTAGTGTGAGAATGAAGAGAGAGGATGGAGTTACTGTGAGTAGAAGTGAGGAAGTGAAAGAAGTGTGGAAGAGGCATTTTGATGGTCTGATGAATGGGGGGACGGGAGGGGAGGCGGTGGTGACATGCATGGGGATGGAGGCAGGTGGTAGACGACAGGGTGTACAGGGAGATTTAGGAAGGGAAGAGGTTAGGAAAGCAATAGGAAAGTTGAAGATGGGAAAGGCACCAGGGGTGGATGGGATAACTGCTGAAATGTTAAAGTGTGGGGGGGAGGTAGTGGTGGAGTGGATGTTGCTTATATGTACATTGGCCTGGAGGCAGGGAGAGGTGCCAGAGGATTGGAGGAGAGCCATAATTGTACCTTTGTATAAGGGGAAGGGAAGTAAGGATGAGTGTGGTAGCTATAGGGGAATAAGCCTTCTTAGTGTACCGGGGAAGGTTTACGGGAAGGTTCTGACTGAGAGACTGATGGAAGTAACAGGGAATAAAGTTAGTGAGGAGCAGGGAGGGTTCAGAAAGGGTAGAGGATGTGTGGACCAAATATTTGCATTAAAATCAATAGTGGAGAAGTATATTGGGAAGGGTAAGAAGTTGTATGCTGCCTTCATGGACTTGGAGAAGGCATATGATAGAGTTGATAGGAAAGCTATGACAGAGGTGTTGAGAATTTATGGAGTTGGGGGGCCTTTACTGAAAGGCATTGAGGCTTTTTATGCAGATGCAAAAGCATGTGTACGGGTAGAGGGTGATCTAAGTGAGAGTTTTAATATTAGTGTAGGGCTGAGACAGGGGTGTGTTATGTCACCATGGCTGTTCAATATATATATGGATGGTTGTATGAGAGAGGTGAAAGCCAAAGTGAATGGTCTGGGGGTGAAGTTGAGGTTGAATGAAGCAAATTGGTCCCTGGTGGCAAGTTTGTTTGCGGATGACACTGTGCTGATGGCTGAGAGTGAAAGGAATTTACAGAGAGTGGTGGACGAATTTCAGTCTGTGTGTAAACGAAGGAAATTGAAGGTGAATGTGGGTAAAAGTAAAGTGATGGTATTTGAAAGAGCAGAAACTGAAGTGATTGACTTTGCTACACCTTACAGAGTGGCTGTACCAACTGGGACGAAGTGTGAGATAACTCTGAGGGGTGAGAGGATGGAGGAAGTGAAGGAGTTTAAGTACCTGGGTACAGTTATGTGTAAACATGGAAGTATGGAAGGAGAAATTAGGGAGAGAGCAGTGAAGGGTAGACAGGTCATAGGATCACTGGGGAGGATTATGAAGGGTAGAAGTGTGAGTATGGAAGTGAAAAGGGGACTACGAAATAGTATAATCCTGCCAACACTGACATATGCGTCGGAGACATGGACATGGAATAGGGCGCATCAGTCTAGAATAGGTGCTGTGGAAATGAGTTACTTGAGAGGAGCATGTGGACTTACTAGATGGGATGGAGAAAGTAATGAGAGTGTATATGAGAGATGTGGTATGAGTGAGAAGGCAATTGGTATTGAGTGTGGAGTGGTTGAGAGAGTGAAACGTAATACATTGAGATGGTATGGACATGTGGAGAGAATGCAAGGCGAGGAATTTGTAAAGAAGGTGTATGGAAGTGAAGTTGTAGGACCTGGTGTGAGAGGCAGACCTCCGGTTAGATGGCAGAACAGAGTGGAAGAGTATGTAAAGGAGAGAAACATGAGGGGCAGAGGAGGGCTTGAACAAGTAAGGAGGGAGTGTTGGAACAGGGAGAACTGGAGACACTTCTGCCGTGGCCACCCCCTTGGGGGGAGTTCCCGGAGGGAACGAGGCGTCGGAGCTATAGATAGATAGATAGAAATTGTAGGGCTAAGCCAATCTTTTATACTATGACACCAAACAACAACAGATCCACTATTAGTAACATTGAAGGCATCTGTTTCCTGACATAATAATAATAATAATAATAATAATAATAATAATAATGATAATAATAATAATACCAATAATAATAATAATAATAATAATAATAATCGTCCGGTATATCTATGTATAATAATAATAATAATAATAATCGTCCAGTATATCTATGTATAATAATAATAATAATAATAATAATGATCACTGTATACTTTACTCACCAAATTCATTAAATAATTCACCCATAAGGCATTAACAAGGCTAAGATTCTTTCGTTTGCGTGCTAACAAACCAAAACAAACGACTGTGGAATCAACCCTAAGACACCAAACAACAACAGATCCACTATTAGTAACATTGAAGGCATCTGCTTCCTGGCACAGTTTGGAGGAAAAGAGAGAAGATAGATAGATAGATAGATAGATAGATAGATAAATAGAGAGAGAGAAGAGAGAGAGAGAGAATTAATTTGGATGGTGATAAAAAATGAGAAATTATTTGTGAGAAGAAATATACGGAATCAAATTAGGGTCTTATGAATGAAATACTAGAACAGAAAAAATTAAAAACTTGACTGTAAAGGCCATATGTAAGAATGTTGGTATTGGTTTGTAAGCATGCAAATAAAAGAATGTTAGCCGTGTAAATGACTTCTGGCTGAATTATTTAATGAATTTGGTGAGTAAACTATACAGTGATTATCATTATTGTTATTAAATGACTTCTGGGTGAATTATTTAATGAATTTGTTAAGTAAATTATACAGTGATCATTAGATAGATTTTGTGAATGTGGATACTCAGCTTTTGAAAAATAATGAAGCCTTACAAGTGTGGTTGGTTGGGAAGCTAACAAACCAATATATACCACTGTGGAATCAACCCTAAAATAATGAAGCCTTACAAGTGTGGTTGGTTGGGAAGCTAACAAACCAATATATACCACTGTGGAATCAACCCTAAAATAATGAAGCCTTACAAGTGTGGTTGGTTGGGAAGCTAACAAACCAATATATACCACTGTGGAATCAACCCTAAAATAATGAAGCCTTACAAGTGTGGTTGGTTGGGAAGCTAACAAACCAATATATACCACTGTGGAATCAACCCATAGTAATGTTGTAACACAATATATTATACACAGATGATAGATACACTTCTCATATGGTAAATTACATATGTTGTTTGAATAAAAACTGGTTCAGAGTGTAACTATCTGATCATATTATCATTATTAAGTACAGCCATAATCAAATATCCACCAACACTTTCCTTCCATCCTGATATTATATTAGTATCATATCAAAATATAATCATACAACAACACCTTACGTCAACTTAACCCCCTCAATTATTATTTTGAGGTGGTGCAATATCATACACGTGTTGTTCTTTATTACCAAGATATTTACTACGATGGAAGGAAAGTGTGGGTGGATATTATTATTATTATTATTATTATTATTATTATTATTATTATGAGGTGGTGCAATATCATACACGTGTTGTTCTTTATTACAAAGATATTTACTAAGATGAAAGGAAAGTGCTGGTGGATATTTGATTGTGGCTGTACATTCTTGTCTAAGACTGTAAAACCTACAACGCCTCAAACTTCAAGGGGGAAGGATGGAGAAACAACTATAGACTATGTACAGTCGGCAGTATAAGTTCCCTTCATTTCCACCTGTGTATGTATTAACTATAGTAATGTTATAATACAATTTTAATAAAGAGATAATAACATATATAGTTCTCATGTGGTTGGAATAAAACCTGGTTCAGAATGCAACTATCTAGTTATATTAACATTATTAAATACATGATGTGGAAGCTAATTTATACTGCTGACTGTAAAACTTACAATGCCTCAAACTTCAAAGGGGAAGGATGGAGAAACAACTAAAGACTAAGTAAGGTTTGTATGCAAAATAAATTAAATACAAAAAAAAGGCAGGAAGGAAGGTTTAGCATTGACGTAAAACCATTATTATTATTATTACTATTATTATTATTGTTATTACTATTATTATTATTGTTATTACTATTATTATTATTTTTATTATTATTATTGGTATTATTATAATTATTATTATTATTATTATTGAGTGATACTGATTCCTCCTAACTCTACCAGAAAACAGACTCTCAATGGTACTAATAATTAAGGGATCTGTTTGGAGGAATCAGCTATAGCACTCAATAATAATAATAATAATAATAATGATGATAATAATAATAATAATAATAATGATGATAATAATAATAATTATGATAATAATAATAATAATAATAATAATAATAATACCGGTAATAATAATAATAATAATTATAATAATAACAATAATAATGATAATAATAATGATAATAATGATAATGATAATAATAATGATAATAATAATAATGATAATAATAATAATAATGATTATAATAATGATGATAATAATAATAATGATAATAATAATATTAATACCGGTAATAATAATAATGATGATAATAATAATAATATTAATACCGGTAATAATAATAATAATAATAATCACAGACCTTCCAATTCACCAACAAAATAATAAGTTTGAAGTACAGTGTTGGTAAATCTGGAGTAAATTATTCCTCCAAACTATTTTTTCAAGCAAAAGAACACCATTATTATTATTATTATTGTTATTATTGTTTTTATTATTATTATTGTTTTTGTTCATGTGGTTCTATTGTTCATGTGGTACCAGAAGGAAGAAGAGAGATAAGAGACAAAGAAGGAATAAGAGAGGAAAAGAAATAAGTAAATAATATAGAAGGAGGAATAAGAGAAAATAAGAGAATAAATATCTATGAAGGAAAAAAGAAAGCAACGATAAAAAGAGATAAAGAGAAGATAGAAAAGAAGGAAATAGTACAACGAATAAAGAGAGAGGAAAGGAGAAAGCAAGAATAAAGAGAGGAAGAGACAGAGGGGAAATAAGAGAAGATGGATAAAAGGAGAGGAGAAAGAGGAAAGATAAAGAGAGGCATAAGAAAAAAGGCAGAATAAAGAGAGGAGAGAGGAAAATAAAGAAGGAAGAAAGAGCATGTTGATAAAAAGTGTGTAAAGGAAAGGTTTGATAAAAGGTTAATACAGTATAGGAGAACATAAACCTATCATTATGTCACACACACATACAGACACACACACACAGACACACGTACGTACACACACAGACACACGTACACACACACACAGACACATGTACACACACACACACACAGACACATGTATACACACACACATGTACACACACATACACACACACACACACACACACACACACACTTACCTATTTGTTTATGGATTTGAGTCAAGCTTGTGTTTAATTGGTCACATAAAAGTAAAGAAAGATAATGAGTAGAAAAGTGCAGTGAATATAAAACAACAAAGTGTAAATAACTGAGAGAAGAAAAGAGTGAATCTGGCAGTGGTAGCCAGCAGACATAACAAGTTTGAGTCAGCAATTCCTTAGGGTGAGAGATGGTACTGTACCAGGCAGCTAAACTGTAAGTAAAAAACCAATCATGAGTCTGTTTGAAAGAAGAGAAGGAAAAAAGAAGAAGAAGGAAGAGGAGTATTGTGATTTAGTAGAGTTTGAAGATCTAAATAAAGTAATAAAAAGAGTTAAGAAGTTGGAGGATGAAGTGTTGGAAATAAAAGAGGCTTTAATTGAATCAAAAAAGAGAAATGAGAATTTACTAAAGGAAATGAATAGGAAAGATATAGCATTGGAAGAGATGGCAACTGAACTAAAAACAGTAAAATCCAAAACAAATGAAATAGGAGGAAATTTAGTAGAACAGGAGAAAGATATAAACAAAATGAAACAGAAGGCAGATGTGTTGACCAAAGCCAGTCACATAGTGGAAAAGAATGAAGAAATTGAAGAGAAAATAGAACAGGCAAATGATGTAGTAAATGCATGTAAAGAAGAAATGGTTAAAACATATGCACAGATTCTAAAAGAAAAAGAAGAGATAAAAACAAACATGAAGCAAGATAAAGGAATAATGGACATAAAGAAAGAAGTAAAAGAAGTAATAAGAAAAAATGTAAGGTTTGTCAGAGAAACAATTGATATGAATAAATCAATAATAATATATGGAGTAAAAGAAGAAATGAGAAATAAAATAGCTAGGGATAAAGAAGAAATGAACAAAATCACAGGTATAATGAAAACCATAATGGAAGAAGAGGAAGAAGAAGTAAAGATGAAGAATTCCACAGACTGGGGAAATTTGAAGAAAATAAAATGAGACCACTAAAGATAATTGTACAAAGTAGTAACATGGTAGAAACTGTATTGAGAAATGCCAGGAATTTGAAGGACTCTGAAGAATGGAACAAGATACAGGTAGTCAGATGCTTAACCAAGGAAGACAGAGAAATACTCAAAGAAAAAGTGGAAGAAGCAAAATGGAAGAACAGTGAAAGAACTGAAGAAGAGGAAAGACATTTTTTCTACAGAGTAGTGGGAATGCAAGTAAAAAAATGGTGGAGAAAAAGAGATGTCAACTAGGAAAAATATACAGAAATGAAAAAATAAAAATGATATACTCAAATGTAGATGGTATTGTATCTAAATTAACTGAAATTAAAGATGTTATACAAGGAGAAAAACCACAGATAATATGCTTCACAGAAACTAAGTTAAATAATAAAATAAAAAATGATGTATTTAACCTGTGTGAATACAACATATGTAGAAAAGATAGAGTAGGAAAAAATGGAGGTGGAGTAATGATTTTAACCCATAAAAATTTAAAGGTAAACCAAACAGAATTACAGGTATCAGATAAAGTTGAATTAATAGCAGTAGATATTATAACACCAGAAGAAGTAATTACTGTTGCTACATTATATATGCCACCAAAGACAAGAACATGGGATAATAATGAATATTTAGAACTAATAAATTTCACAGAGAAGAACCTCAAAGAAATGTTACAAAGGATGGAAGACAAATCTCAAAGGTTAATATTAACAGGAGACTTTAACACCAATATAGATTGGAGAAATTATGAAGCAAAGGCAACAGAAAACCAATGGAATAATAAATTACTAGATTTAATTCAAGACTTCTTGTTAACGCAACATATTACTAATAATACAAGAATAAGAGGAACGGATGAACCATCACTATTAGACTTAATATTTACTAGAAATGAAAATGAAATAAATAATATAGAATATAAACCACCATTAGGAAAAAGTGATCATGTTGTAATAAAATGGGATTTCATAATATCATATGATATAGTAGAAGTCCAAGATAAACCAAACAAAATACAAAACTTTAAAAAAGGAAACTACAATGAATTAAAAAAGTATTTCAGAAATATTAATTGGAACGAAATGATAGACGTTGATAATATAAATGATCAATATTCAAATTTTTGCAAAATATATCAGGATGGAGTGAATAAATACATCCCAAACAAGAAACCACAAACTAACAGAATCAAACAATGGTTTAATGGCAAATGTATAGAAGCCAAGAAAAAGAGAGACACCTTATGGAACAGATTCAGAAGACATGGAAGTGAAAGAACATATAATAAATATAAAAGTGTAAGAAATGAATATACCAAGATAAGAAGAGAAGCCCAAGTGGAATACCAAAAAGATATTAGGCTATTAATAAAAGTAAGGAACAACCAAAACTATTCTAGTTACATCAAAAGCAAAACAAAAATAAAGGACAAAATTCAAAACATTATGGATGAAGGAAAAATATATACAGAAGAAAAAGAAATTTGTGAAATATTAAATACAAAATTTCAGTCTGTATTCACTAAGGAAAATGTATTTACACCAGAAGAAAATACGAACACAAACACCTATGAACTAAAAGAGTTTGAGGTGAGCAGATTAGAAATAGAGAAAGAGTTAGAAGCTGTGGATAAAACTAAAGCAAGTGGACCTGATGAAATTTCATGTTGGGTATTAAAAGAATGTGCTAAAGAACTAAGTAAGCCATTATTTATAATATTTCAAAACTCATTACAACAAGGAAAATTACCAGAAAGTTGGAAACAAGCAAATATAGTCCCATTATTTAAGAAAGGAAATAGACAAGACCCACTTAACTATAGACCAGTATCACTAACAAGTGTAGTATGTAAAATTATGGAAAAAATTATAAGAAAAAATTGGGTTGAACACCTGGAGAAAAATGATATGATAACAGAGAGACAATTTGGGTTTAGGAAGGAAAGATCATGTGTTACAAACTTACTAAGTTACTATACGAGAATATCAGAAAAAATACAAGAAAGAGAAGGATGGGTGGATAGTATTTACCTAGACTTTAAAAAAGCCTTTGACAGAGTTCCACACAAAAGACTTATATGGAAATTACAACATAAAGGAGGAGTGAACGGAAAACTACTAAAATGGATGGAAGATTTCCTTGAAGGAAGAAAAATGAGAACAGTACTAAGAGGGAACTATTCTCCTTGGCTGAAGGTGATAAGTGGAGTTCCTCAAGGCTCAGTATTGGCACCAATAATGTTCTTAATATATATAAATGATATAGAAGTAAATAGTACAGATGGCACTTACATGAATATATTTGCTGATGATGCAAAGGTACAAAGAACAATTAAAAATGAAGACTGCTGTAAAAAGTTACAAGATGACTTGGACAAAATGGTAGAGTGGAGTAATAAATGGCAGATGGAGTTTAATGCAGATAAATATCATGTTATAAAGTTTGGAAAAAGTGAGAAAAGACCAAATTGGCAATACAAACTTGGAAATAAAATATTAAATGAAGCAGAGAAAGAAAGAGACTTAGGGGTAATGATAAATAAGAAATTAACACCAGATGATCATATAAATGAAAAAGTGAGAAGCATGTATGCATTGTTAGCAAATATGAGAGTGGCCTTCACTTATATAGACGAAGAAATGGTCAAGAAAATAATAACATCCTTTATAAGGCCTACCTTAGAATATGCTGCAGTAGTATGGAACCCACATTTAAAGAAACATATCACTAAATTAGAAAAAGTACAAAGAGCAGCAACAAGATGGCTACCAAGTCTAAGAGAACTAAGTTATGAAGAAAGACTAAAGAAACTAAAATTACCTAAACTAGAAGAAAGACGAAAGAGAGGAGATATGATTATGGTTTACAAATGTGTCACAGAAAAAGAAAAGATAGATATAGATAACTTATGTCAACAAGGAATACCTACAATGAGAGGACACAGTAAGAAATTAATTAAAAGAAGAGGAGATAAAGATGTACAGAAATATAGCTTTCCAAATAGAGTAATAGACGAATGGAACAAATTACCAGAACAAGTGGTGTGTGTCAAAAACATACATAACTTTAAAGAAAAATATGATAATTGTGATTTAAAATACGGGATATTACGAGCTTGACTCAATCCTGTAAAGATACAAATAGGTAAGAACAGACACACGTACATACACACACACGTACACACACAGACACACGTACACACACACACAGACACACACATACACATACATACACACACACACACATACATAAACTTATCAGGACCTCAGTAATCATTGTGTTCACTTTCTCTCTTGTGTTCTCCTTCTCTCTCTTCTCTTGTGTTCTCCTCCACTCCTCTCCTCCTCCTCCTCTCTTCTTCTCTTTTCACTACACACCTGTAAAGTAGATAAATTAATTAGTATTAAACATATTTCTAAATCCAACCTACATACACATACATACAAACTATATATTATTATATAAATTAGACTGTACATACATACAGTTGGTGTCAAATATAATGATCCTTATAGGGGTAACTCGCCGTGACTGATGAAAAAATGGGACCTCCCGTATCACTCATTTTGAATCGCCTTGACTCGGCATGACTCGGCATGACTTAACTCGCTTGATGTAAACGCAGCCTAAGGGGGTGCGGGAGTAGGGGACAGGCTTGGGGGGGGGGGGGGGGGGGTGCGGGAATAGGGGGACAGGCTTGGGGTGTGTAGAAAGCTTGTCCTCTATTCCAACACCCCCCTAACCCCCCCCCCAGCCTGTCCCCCTACTCTCGCATCCCCCAAAACCACCCCAAGCCTGTGCCCTACTCCTGCACCCCCCCCCCCAAGCCTGTCCCCCTATTCCCGCACCCCCTTAAGAGAGACGGTACAATGTTGATGGTGGTAAACTTGGAGCAAATAATTCCTCCAAATATTACCATGAAACACACACACCTATATGGAAGGAGTTGGTTTGGTGGAATAGTTTGGAGGAATCAGAACCCTCTAAACACACACACACACACACACACACATTGTCTCTCCCTCTCCCTCTCTCTCTAACACACACACACACACATTCTCACTCACTCTCTCTCTCTCTCTCTAACACACACACACACACACATTCTCACTCACTCTCTCTCTCTCTCTCTCTCTCTAACACACACACACACACACTCTCCCTCTCTCTCTAACACAAACACACACACCTATATGGAAGGAGGTGGTTTGGTGGCATAGTTTGGAGGAATCAGAAGCCTCCAAACACACACACACACACACACAGACGTGTGGTTTGGCACTCCCTGGGGCAGCCAAGGTCAGCATATTGACCTCTCATCCCACCTGCACCACATTCACCATCATGAATGAAGAGGACAGTGAGGGACTAATTATTCTACAAGTGGAGAGTAAAGACAGTGATTGTTACAAACACAATGGTTACACTTTGTTATTCCCGTGCTGTTCTGTTCCAACTTAAACGAGGATCAACTTACCCACCTGGTAATGTTATTACCTGCCTAAAAATCCTCAGCCGGGGTTGTAAGGCAGGTAGGAACAAACACAGACCAATACCAGTGATTACTACAACCCCCACCCCCCAAGTCTGTCCCCTACACCCACCACACCCCCTTAGTACAGTACTATACAAAACCCAATACAAAACACACCAGTATGAAAAAAGAATATGAGGCTGAGTGGAATAAAAAGGTCTCTGGTGACAAGCTTATTTCCAGGTGACACAGTATTACCAGCAGAGAGTGAAAGGCAGCTACACAGGGGAGTAGATGAATTTCAGGGCATAATATGTAAGAGAAAGAATCATGAAAGGTCATAGTGTGAGCATGGAAGTGAAAAACATGAACATGGAATCAAGGCTGGTATGGAATTATGGTACGCTATGCTACTTATTCATCTAAAAGTACGCTACAAAATTACATTATTTTTTTTTGTACCTTTTCCATACACTTTGTGCACTTTACTCAAAGTATGACCATATATTCTACTGTCCACTATCCAGAATAGTATACAGATGAAAAGGCAACGAAATCATTAGTGTTTTTGGAGATTGGTTGGGGGGGAGATCTCCCAAAACACTCATTTGTGACAGATGTAAACAACAGATTGGTTACAAACACACTATTAAACATTGCATCCTGAAAACCTTGAGTCAAAAAGACATTATGGACAAATGCTTTAATATTACCCAATTTGTAAATAAATCACTTTGGGCACGTGATCCAGGAATATGTGTAAGTCCACAAGGAAGGAAAGAAACACAGAGTCCCAAGTGCTTTCGTGTATTCACATCTGTATTTCCCCTCAAGATGTGAATACACGAAAGAGCTTGGGACTCCGTGTTTCTTTCCTTCCTTGTGGACTTGCTTGCGCACATTACACAATTTATACGTACCATATCATACAAGCAACTACCCGTACTCACTAACCAAGCAAACCAAAGAATGTAAACTGGATACAAGCAACTACTGTACTCACTAACCAAGCAAACCAAAAAATGTCAAAGTGGATAATATAATTGTACATACGGTACCATAATAGATTGATGGTCACTCTCCCCCAAGCCTGTCCTTTACTCCCGCACCCCCTTAACCCCCCCAAGCCTGTCCCCCTACTCCCGCACCCCACCCGACCCACCCAAAACCCACCGCACCCCCCCCCCCCGACCCACAGCACCCCCTTAATATTAAGTCCCATCCACACGAGAGCCAAAAAGACAGCAGGCACGGGCAACCCAGTGAAATTCTCTCGCTTTATACAAGTGTTACCATATCAAACGGTCTCTGGCAGCCATTTACCACTTGTGCCTACCACCCACCCACAATATTGGTAAAAGTGTCTGCCCGCAGTTTTTTTGCCTCTCGTGTGGAAGGAGCCTAACCAAGCAAACCAAAATATGCAAAATTGGATAAGATAATTCTACATACGGTACCATAATAGATTGTTGGTCACTCTCCATCCCTGTACAGTATCTTTGGATGATAACCCAACCCTGCTTCATTGTTCAAGCTCAAATTAAATAGAATGCAAAATATATATAATTTTTTATTCTTAATTTATTATTTATTTTGCACTCATTTATTTATTTTTAATTTGTTCTTTATTTGTTATTCTTCATTTATTATTTGTTTTGTATTCTTCATTTATTATTTGTTTTGTATTCTTCAATAATAATGTAATTTGTATTCTTCATTCATTATTTATTATGAGGGTATTATTACACAAGTACTGTGTTCTTGGCTAGGGCTGAGCAGTGTTACCACATCCGGCTAGGTCCCGGGAATTTACCCCGGTCACTTTATGATAGTTTATACTGGTTATATCCCGGTAGTTTGCCCAGGTTAGGTCCCTGTAGTCTGCTGTAGTCTAGGTTAGGTCAAACTAATTTCCAAATTATATTTGTAAAACGGGGCATTTCTGAGAGAAACACCATAGATGAAAAGTGTGTTAGAATGGTCCAAAATAGTGGGTAATGATACTAAAATATACAATATAGTGAACTCAGTACTTCTGTAAATTTACCGTGAATAACTATGTGTGGTATTGTTTTTTTTTCTGATTTCTATTTACAGAATGCAAGAGTAAGAACACTCCTATATGGAAGGAGTTTGTTTTATGGAATAGTTTGGAGGAATCAGAAGCCTCCAAACACACACACACATTGTCTCTCCCTCTGACACACACTCTTTCTCTCTCTCTCACACACACACACACATATATGGAAGGAGTTTGTTTTGTGGCATGGTTAGGAGGAATCAGAAGCCTCCAAACACACACACACATCCATGGTACATACAATGTCTCCATATAAAGACAACAGAACCATAGTATATACCATGAATACAAATACTCACAGTAATCTATAATAATGTGTTGTTGTTGTTGTTGTAATGTGTTGTTGTTGTTGTTATAGATGGAAGGAAGTCTCATATTTGTACAACTCCAGTTAATTCCAAAACTCCAATTAATTCCAGTTAATTCCAAAACTCTGTAACAAAATATAACCAAATTAGTTTATAATTCTTACTAAATCTAATAATTATACAATTTATAATTTTTACAAAACCTAATAATTATAAAACATAATACATACACAGGTGGAAATGAAGCCAACTTATAATATTAATAATATTAATAATAAAAATAATAATAAAAATAATAATAATAAAAATAATATTAATAATAATATTAACAATAATAATATCAATAATAATATTAACAATAATAATATTAATAATAATAATAATATTAATAATAATAATAATATTGATAATAATAATATTGATAATAATAATAATATCAATGAAGGTATAGGAAAGGAGACAGACAGACAGACAGGTGTGTGTGTGTGTGTAATAGAGAGAGAGAAACAGCTGTCTAACCTTACATAGAAAGTGTGAAAGAAGATGCATAGAGAAAGATAAAAGGTTAAGATTATGTATGTAACTGCAATACAACATTATTATTATTATTAGGTTTGTTGTTTTGTAATGATAAGAGTCACTTGGTAAACTATTCATTACAGTACATTCAGAATAATCAATTAATAACTTCTCTTTCCATATAACCTGGGTAAGAATTTCTGTGGCCAACTGTACATGGGTTGATTCCACAGTGGTATTGGTTTGTTAGCTTCCCAACCAACCACACTTGTAAGACTTCATTATTTTTCAAAAGCTGAGTATCCGTATTCCCAAAATCTATCAAACAGTTAAATAACAACAGCAATAATAATAATAATAATAATAATAATCACTATAGTTTATTCACCAAATTCATTAAGTAATTCACCCACAAGTCATTTACACCGTTAAAATTCTTTCGTTTGCGTGCTTACAAACCAATACCAACCGCTGTGGAATTGACCCTATGTCTATTGTGAATGAGGTGAGTGGCTTGAAAGTATTCCCATCACAAATACTATTAAAGTAAAACTGGTCTATTACAATAATTACTACAAGGGTGTAAACCCTGTCTGTAAAACCTATAATGTCTCATTCTTAAAGGGGCACACACAAACAACTAAACACCAGACACTCACTCTATATAATAATAAATGTGATGAGAAAAAAAAAAAAAAAAAAAAATATATATATATATATGCAGTAACTTCAAGTACAGTCGGAGTCAAAAATAATCATCCATTTAGGAGTAACTCGTGTAAAACTTTGACAGCTTCCCTCTGTTCCTTAGATGATAAATTCTCCAATAAATAGGTTAACTACCATCTTTTAATTTAATACAAGCAGCTACACACTACCTAAAACAATAACACACACACACACACACACGTTAACAATCACCTTTTAATTTAATACAAGCAGCTACACACTATTTAAAACAATAACACACACACACACACACTACTTAAAACAATAACATCATATGTGAACGTGAAAACATTACACAGTAAATTGTTTTGAGAGATACCCATATGTGGATGATCCCCTAATTTCAGTGCTAATACTAATAGGAAAAATAAAAACATTAGTTTCCCGGGGCTGCTCGGCCAGACAGCTTGAGGAACTTCAACAACAACAACAACAACATTAGTTTCTTAACACAACAATTGACTGGGCTCAGCCAATCAAGATCTCCATTTCATTCACCATAGGACCACTCACAGCACATTTTATTTTATAATGATGAAATCTAGTCCATAGATATCTGTCCGGGGCAATACATTAGGAGCATCTTGATTCCTCCAAAGTATGTCAAGAAAACATGACTAGATAAACAAAAACAATAGTGGCCCTGTTGCTTGGAATAGTTTGGAGGAATCATTTGTTCCAGATTTACCATTAAGGGGGTGCAGGAGTAGGGGACAGGCTTAGGGGGTGAGGGAATAGGGGGACAAGCTTGGGGTGGGTTGAAAGCCTGTCCCCTACCCCCGAACTCCCCTAACCCCCCTCTTAACCTGTCCCCCTACTCCCGCACCTCCCAAGCCTGTCCCCTACTCCCGCACCCCCCTAAACCCCCCCAAGCCTGTCCCCCTATTCCCGCACTCCCTTAACACTACTTGTCCACACAACCAGTGCAAAAATCAAGAGTAATTTAATGGACCCTGTGTGTGATGTAGTCAGAAAATTAAGAGTTATACGAGTCCTTTAAATATTACCATGAAACACACACACACCTATATGGAAGGAGTTTGTTTCATGGCATGATGAGGAGGAATCAGAAGCCACCAAACACACACACATTATCTCTCTCTCCCTCCCTCCCTAACACATACACACACACACACACACACACACTCTCTCTCTCTAACACACACACACACACCTATATGGAAGGAGTTTGTTTCATGGCATGGTGAGGAGGAATCAGAAGCCACCAAACACACACACATTATCTCTCCCTCCCTCCCTCCCTAACACACACACACACCTATTAGTCAGGAGGAATCAGACGCTTCCAGTTTTCATTATTATACAATCACAGTGTCCTTAAGGGGGTGCGGGAATAGGGACAGGCTTTGGGGGGGGTTTAGGGGGTTTTGAGGGGGGTCAGGGGGGTTTTGGGGGGTGCGGGAATAGGGGGACAGGCTTGGGGGGGTTTTGAGGGGTGCTTGAATAGGGGGACAGGCTTGGGGGGGTTTTGAGGGGTGCTTGAATAGGGGGACAGACTTGGGGAGGGGTTAGGGGGGTGTGGGAATAGGGGGACAAGCTTTCTACCCCCCCCTAAGCCTGTCCCTTTATTCCCCCCCCCCCCAAACCTGTCCCTTACTCCTGCACCCCCCCCAAACCTGTCCCCTACTTCCGCACCCCCCCAAACCTGTCCCCTACTCCTGCACCCCCTTCAAGCCTCCTCCTCAATTGGTGTTTTCATGTACAGTTGATAACTAAATATTACAACATGTTATGGAAACCATTCTAATATTATCAACAATTCATAACAGAAAACATACAATAATATAATATATTGTATAGATGAAGTGTATAGTATTATATTTCATACACCATCTTTGTATACAACTACTCAACATTATCATTTCTTACCTTAGATAAATCATTACAGTTGAGTTGATATAAGCCACTATAGTTGTCTTGTATATATACAGGAGTTTACACAAGCCAAGTACTGTTGTCATGTTAGCCCAGTAGACTTCAGGAGGCTTCTGAAAAATTAATAGTAGTTTAAAAAAATATTTATTATATATACAAGGGAGAGAAAGAGGTTAAAATTATTATTATTGCTAATATGTATCTATCAATTATATATTTTAATATTTTTATTAATTACTATTATTATTATTTTTATTAATTATTATTATTATTATTAGTATTATTTTTTAAATTATTCTTATTCTTTTATTTATTATTATTATTATTATGATTCATTCTTTGTAAGAGGAAATTATATATTGTATGAAAAATATGTTTTGATTAATAAACGATATACAATTAATTAATAAAGTGTGTGTGTGTGTGTACAGTCTATTACAAGTACACACACACACACACATACAAGTACACACACACACATACATACAAGTACACACACACACACACACACATATATGGCAATACTGATTGGATGGAATTGGAAGCAAGATCAGATGAACAAAGTTGGAGTTATAGGTTACTGGATTTGATGATGGATTTCTTTATTCATCAGCATGTTGATGAGTGTATGAGAATAAGGGGACAAGATCAACCATCAACCTTGGACTTAATCTTTACTAGGACCCAAGATGAACTAATTACACTACAGTATTTTCAAGCGACCATGTGTTACTAAAATTTGACATAATCATTCGTGACAATATGGACGAATATATGGAAGAGGAAGAGGAGGAGAAGAGGAAGAGGAGGAGAAGAGGAAGAGAAAGAGAAGAGGAGGAGAAAGAGAAGAGGAGGAGAAAGAGAAGAGGAGGAGAAAGAGAAGAGGAGGAGAAAGAGAAGAGGAGGAGAAAGAGAAGAGGAGGAGAAAGAGGACGAGGAGGAGAAAGAGAAGAGGAGGAGGAGGAGAAGAGAAGGAGAAAGAGAAGAGGAGGAAGAGAAGAGAAGAGGAGGAGAAAGAGAAGAGAAGAGGAGGAGAAAGAGAAGAGATGGAAGAGGAGGAGAAAGAGGAGGAGAAAGAGAAGAGGTTCAATTTAGGTAAAGGAAACTATGGTTTGGTGAAGCAATTCCTTCAAGAGGTTAATTGGGACAACAAACTGTAATATCAGGACATACAGTAGATCACCAGTATCAAAGATTTTGTGAGATTATTAATGACGGAATGGTTACATACATACATACCAAAATGCAAAACAGGATTTAAACAAAGAAAACCTTGGTTCAACATAAGGGGCAAAAAAGTGAAAGAAGAGAGAGAGATTTGCTCTGGAATAGATTCTGAAGACATAAATCTGAAAAAGAATACGAATGATACAAACAAGCAAGAAATATGTACACAAGGGTTAGGAGAGAAGAGGAAAAACATTTTGAAACGGATATAATAAATAAATGTGACAGTGACCCACATATTTTTTATAGCTTCATAAGAGGGAAGATGAATGTCAAGGACAACATACAAAAATTAGTTGTTGTTGAAGTTCCTCAAGGTGTCTGGCCGAGCAGCCCTGAGCTCCTGAGGAAGGTCATGGCCTGAACCGGGCTTTCCCACAGTGCCCTCAGAGAGTGTATGCTGTGTTGTTGGTGAGTGTGGTTGTGTGTATGTTGTGTTGTTGGTGAGTGTGGTTGTGTGCGATATTGCCTACAATAAGGAGGAAGAAATGAGTGAAGTACTGAACACAAAATTCCAGTCAGTATTTGTTAAAGAGACTTAATTTCTAAGGGAAAACACAGGAGGCGGAGAAGAAATGGGGAGGGATCACGTATCCATCACAGAGGAGAAAATACAAGTAAAGATAAAGAATCTGGATAAGAGAAAAGCTATGAGTCCAGATAATATTACAAGAATGTGTGGCAGAAGTGAGCTATCCCTTATGGTTCATTTTTAGCAGATCATTGAGAGAAGGCAAGCTCCCAACATTATAGAAAGTGGCCAACATCATCCCTTTGTATAAAAAAGGCTCAAGAGAAAACCCCCTTAACTATACACCAGTGTCACTCACAAGTATCATGTGCAAGCTTTTGGAAAAAGTTATACGAGAAAAATGGATACAGCACATGGAGGAGATGAAACAGTTATTATGAGACAAGTAGTTTGTATTCAGATGAGGACCATCATGTGTGTGTAATGTACTGAGAACCATCATGTGTGTGTAATGTACTCAGCTTCTATGATGGTGTAATGGAAATTGTTCAGGAAAGAGAAGGGTGGGTTGATTGTGTATACCTGGACTTTGGTAAAGCCTTCAACAGTGTACCACACCAGAGACTTTTATGGAAACTGGAGAGACAGGGAATAGTGAGAGGACACCTTTTGAAGTGGATGTCACATTTTTTAAACGAAAAGAAAATGAGGACAGTGGTCAGAGATAAGTATTCAAGGTGGACAGACGTGACAAGTTGGGTGTCATAGGGATCTGTATTAGGTCCAGTAATGTTCCTTGTATACATTAATGATATACCTTCAAACATTACCACACAAAGTTACATGAGTATGTTTGTTGATGATGCAAATATTTTAAGAAAGATCTATGATAAGGATTCCTGTATAGAGCTTCAAGATGACATTACCAAAATTTATGAATGGAGTCCAACATGGGTGTTGTAGTTTAACACAGATTAATGTCATGTAATGGAGATTGGTGAAGGCATTCAACAACAACACCAACACTATAAAATTACATGACGAAAAAGTTGCTGGTGGGTTCTTTCCAACAAGAACAATTGAGAAATGGAACTCCTTACCAGAAAAAGTAGTGTGTGCCAAAAGTATTCATAGTTTTAAAAGAGAAATATGATCAGATGAGACAAGCAGACACGGGACACCACCAACTTAGGCTCAAATAGATAAAATATACAAGTACACACACTTCATTTTACACTCATTGAAGACCACCAAATGTGTGTCTGTGTGTGTGTGTGTGTGTCCAATTTTCTTCCTTCTTCTTCCTTCCTTCCTTCCTTCCTTCTTTCTTCCTCTTCCTTCCTTCCTTCTTCTTCTTCCATGGTACCAGTCCTGAAATACAATGTAATTATAAATATTGTATGTATGATTTAAAACACACACACACACACATATATATATATACATATATATATATATAAAAAAAAAACAGGCACACACATATAAAAAAACACACACACACACACATATATATAAAAAAAAAACATAAAAACACGCACACATATAAAAAAACACACACACACACACACATATAGATATAAAAAAAAAACATAAAAACAGGCACACACACATAAAAAAAAAACACACACACACATATACAGTATATATATAAAAAAAAAAAACATAAAAACACGCACACACATATAAAAAAAAAAACACACACACACACACATATATATATAAAAACAAACATAAAAACACGCACACATATAAAAAAAACAAAAAACAAACACACACACACACACATATATGTATATAAAAAAACAAACATAAAAACACACACACAAAAAAACAAAAAAACACACACACACACATATATATATAAAAAAACAAACATAAAAACACGCACACATTAAAAAAAAAACACACACACACACATATATATATATATATATAAACAAACATAAAAACACGCACACATATAAAAAAAAAACCACACACACACACACACACATATATATATATAAAACAACAAACATAAAAACACGCACACACATATAAAAAAAAAAACACACACACACATATATATATAAAAAAAACAAACATAAAAACACGCACACATATAAAAAAAAAAAAAAACCACACACACACACACACACACATATATATATATATATATATATATATATATAAACAAACATAAAAACATGCACACATATAAAAAAAAAAAAAACCACACACACACACATATATATATAAAAAAAAAAAAAAACACACACACACACACATATATATATATATATATATAAACAAACATAAAAACATGCACACATATAAAAAAAAAAAAACACACACACACACATATATATATAAAAAAAAAAAAAACATAAAAACACGCACACACATATAAAAAACCACACACACTTAATAACAATATACTAATAAATATACTTCTCATGTGGTAAATTACACATGTTGTTAGAATAGAAATTGGTTCAGAATGCAACTACTGTATTTGGTCATATTAGTATTATTTAGTAGGTGAGATGGACGGAAATTTATGCTGCCGACTGTACGAGGTGCTGGATAAGAAGTCCTTACCCAGTCACTGTTTTCTGTGACTTGAGTATGGCCTTTGACACCATACCTCATGACATATTGTTCTATAAATTACTCATGCCCAACAAAATGTTACAGTTAGAGTGGCCAAACTTTGGAACTCATTACTCAGAGTTTGAAGTCTGCTGTTTCATTAAATTACTTCAAAACCAATATGAAAAGGCTAATATTACAAAGATATATGGAACATTAAACTGTAATTCTATTGTTCATTTCACATTCTTTCTGATACAACATTTGCCTGTGCGTGAAAGCGAAAATTTTGTATATTTCAAGGTGTGTATGTGTATGTGTATATTGGCATAAAATTGTATGTATTCATTAATTTTATAAGGCTGGGAATATATTGACATTCTGTTTATGTATATTGCAAGGTATATATGTGTGTATGTGTATGTATATGTGTATATTTCATTGGCATAACATTATATGTATTAATTTATAAGGCTGGGAATACATTGACATACTGTTTATGTATAACACATGTATATATATGTTTTCTAGTTGTATGTTACTATGTATAGACAATTTAATATGCTTAAGTCTTTGGTTCAATTCACTATATAAATTCTATATTTAAATAGTATAAATAAAAGTTACTGTTCAATTTTTATTTATAAGGTATGCATAGTGTGCTTGTTTATAATATCTATAAATGTTGGTAAGGTCCTTATAAGAACAATGTCTCAAAGGAACTGGCAAACAAAAATTTGTATAATAAACAATTATTGTAACCGTGGGATATTGTAAATTGTCAATAAAGAATATCAATATCAATATCTCTCTGTATGTATGTATGTATGTATGTATGTATGTCTCTCTCTCTGTCTGTCTGTGTGTATATGTCTATCTGTCTGTGTGTATATGTCTATCTGTCTGTGTGTATATGTCTATCTGTCTGTGTGTATATGTCTATCTGTCTGTGTGTATATGTCTATCTGTCTGTGTATATGTGTATAACCAATATGAAATACACATGTACTAAGTAAGAAGTACTATACAGTATACAGTATGGTACTTTTATATATAGTACTGTACTGTATATGTATATAATTAATTATATATTTTATAAAATGTATATATTGTGTATATTCTGAATTATATAATATATATATTATAATTAACACCTTTACTTCCCATAATTTATACTGTGTTACCTGTATAATTCATTAATAATAATAATAATAATAATAACTATTTTTATAATACTGTAAATATATCCTCACTCTCTTTCTCTCTCTCTACCTACATGTGAGGGTGTGGTACTGTACGACGGGTCTGTTGTTTGTCCATGCACCCATCGTATCGGTACCATGCATCGTATACACCACCAACCTTCTTGAATAGCATATAAACAAATGGACTTACCTCTCCGACACTCACAAATTGCAACTATGGCCGTATTCAAGAACATCCATGGTGTATACGATGGTGTGGTACTGTACGACGGGTGTGTTGTTTGTCCATGCACCCATCGTATCGGTATCATGCATCGTATACATCCCCAACCTTCTTGAATACCAAGTAATAAACAGTAAACACACGAATATACTTACTCTCTTAACAGGATTCTCATTAAGTATTTGTGGTATTACCTTAAAAAGTGGGTTGAAAATACCTTAGATGGAGCCAAATTACCTTAGATACCAAACTAGGTGATTATTTCAACATAAATTGAACCCTTGACACACGATATTTTTATGTAATTATAATAGTTTTTGACAGCAATGAATTTTTCTTTTACAACGACCCATGAAATAACGAAAGGATTCGTGGAAAGTACCTTAGATTGTCAAAGCTTTATTTTAAATAGTCCCAAATTACGCTAATCTAGGGTAATTTTCTTAAAAATGAGATCATTGCTCAGACTCATTTTTACCAGCCGTGTGGACCAAATTTCCCTAACGTCACCTTTAAAATTTCCCTTTTTCCCTCAATAATTCCCTGTTTACTCTTGTTCCTTCGTCTGGTAGAAATTTCCCAGTTTACTCTTGTTACTTCGTCTGGTAGAAATTTCCCAGTTTACTCTTAAACAATCTTTATAATTATAATTTCCCTGTGTGGCCTTCAAAATTCCCTAAAACAGAGAAATTTCCCTGTTTAATCTTGAACAATCTTTATATAATTTCCCTGTGTGGAGTTGAAAATTCTCTAAGACAGAGAAATTTCCCTGCACCAGCCAATACTCTGAATTATCTTACGCTTGGCAACTCTCCAACGCTTTTTCCAATTGTAATCGGCTAACGTCATATTACATATCGAATTTATCGTCGAATTATTATTCCTTCACTTCTCACAGTGTGATATACCGATAGATATATATATAAGCTATATCTCATAGCCACATGGACTTACCTGAGCTTCTAATATTTAAATAATTACGAAAATAATGTCGAATCCCAGACACCTACCCCATATTTAAAACGAGCGGGCAAATGCTGTTTTTATATATTATTTTTCTCTTCTATTTCTTATCTATCACTCCCCCAGGTGGGTCACGTGGCTAAATTAATCTATTATCTACAAATATAAATTACAATGAACTTACTTAAGGCTGTAATTAATGTATAACGAGTCGATAATTGTTAACCTGTCACCTGCATCATTATGGCGCCAAAATCAAAATAATTATGTAACGAATCTTGAAGGTTACCAGCAGATCCTATTGACAATGAACCCTATGATCTAACATCAGTTTTTCCATTTTCATATAAATGAGCGGTTAATTAACACAACGGGGTAATTATTGATGTGGTAATTGAGTGGTTGGGGCCCGAAGGGATGTCCAAACCCTTAAATGGATTGACTGGGGTCCGAAGGGGCGCCCAAACCCTTATTAGAGTAAAAAAAAAAAAAAATTGTCAAAATGTTTTATTTGATATTTTGAATCAGCGAGTTTTATTGTATATCGAATGAACATTATTTTTCAATTTATCGAAAAAAAATGTATATATAGTATTTTGATATTTCCGAATTTTTTTATTGGAGAATCTGAATCAGCGTGTTTCAAAACGTGGAGATTTTTTATTTTCGGCGATTTTGGACTAAAAAAATATATAATTGACTTTTGGGACTTCGGAAATTTCTTGTGTGGGTCGGCGCGAGGAAGAATGTTTTGACACGTGACTGTTTAATAATACACACACACACGTGACTGTTTAGTAATACACACACACGTGACTGTTTAATAATACACACATTTTACGGTAATTTCAGTACTTTAATGAATTCTAATTACGATATAATTAACACAACGGGGTAATTATCGATGCATTAGACACACAGACACACACACTCTACCGTACACACACAGACACACTCTACCGTACACACAGACACACTCTACTGTACACACACAGACACACATACTCTACCGTACAGTGCGTACACACACACACACACACACACTACCGTATACACAGACACATTCCTCCCGCCAGGTCCAAGTGATGTCTCCAAAAATCGCTCTATTTCACTTACTCCCTGTATCATAAATGGTATGATAGTTGATTATATGTATAATGTTCACGAGGAGTATTAATGTGATTCAGTATTTGAAGCGTATCGTTACACTTGTTTCCGAAATTACTCAAGTTCGTTCAGTCTCATTATCTCTACCCGAGTTGACTACAGGCTTGGAGAGGTCCGCTCTGACAGTTTGTGTTGTGTGTTCACTGGAAGAGGAAACAGGTGGAAGGTGTCGGGAAGCCGGGTATCCCTGGGTCTCCTGTGACTATCAGCCAGTGTGATTACCTGTTACCATTGATGAGGCTTCGTGTGTGTGTTTATGCAGTGTTGTGATATAATTGTGATGGGGCATGGTAGATTTTGGTGACATGGTATCAACACGGTCTATCTACAGTGTTACGTTCTGGTTAATCTTGGTCAGGGTATGAACTTGGAGTGCAAAATGGTGAATACAACACTGTGCTATCGTTCTCCTGATCACGTTACAATTCAACACCTGCGCTTAACAAGATGGATTCAGGATCATCGGGAAACGAGTCCATCAGGCGGAAAAGAGGAGCAGCCAAGGCCAAATTCCGAAGGAAGGTAAAGTTTTTCCATACACATGTTGAAAAGGAATCGTCTAGTGAAGTTTTAAGGTGGATATTTGAGGATGTGGAAAAGAGTTTTGATGAGATTGAGTCTATTCACATGCAGCTAATTGAACAGAGGGATTCCACATCTATGGATAATGAGGATCAGTATATGGATATGCTGGAAGATGAGAGAATAGAGGTACAGTCTGTTACAGTTCCGACTGGGCCACCCAGTATCGAGAAATCGTAGATGTGGCAGCAGTGTGTGTATGTGTGTGCTCGAAAATTATACGGATCGTCAACACTCTCCCTCTGTAGTGAACATGACCCTGCCTCAAAGTTCATTCCATAGATGGCGCTGTGTAGTTGTGGAAGGAATGTGGACTGCAGGGTTGAAGTTTCGGGAAACATCTATGCTCGTGCCAATGAGTCATGAGCTCTCAGGCAGAGTGGTTGAGGAATGCTATTATGGAAATTTAACAACTATATTACACAATGAGCAGGTGAAGCTAAGGTAAAGTTGTTCGTAGCCTGAACAGAGAATACTTTTTCTAAATGGATTTCATGTTTAGCATGCAACATTGCATTGTTTTCTTGTTTTTCTACCAACTCGAGCAGATCGAGCAGATAGGTTGTTTGCTTTGGCCATCATATTTTGGTAAACATTATTTGATTTTAACCTCTGATTTTGTATTTTATTTGTAAGTCACGTTACAGTGTATTACATGCATAGTAAAATTCCTTCATTAATAAATACTCTCTCTCTCTCTCTCTCTCTCTCTCTCTCTCTCTCGTTAAAGTGTACTGTAATCTCTCTCTCTCTCTCTCGTTAAAGTGTACTGTAATCTCTCTCTCTCTCTCTCTCTCTCTCTCTCGTTAAAGTGTACTGTAATCTCTCTCTCTCTCTCTCTCTCTCTCTCTCTCTCTCTCTCTCTCTCTCTCTCTCTCGTTAAAGTGTACTGTAATCTCTCTCTCTCTCTCTCTCTCTCTCTCTCTCTCTCTCTCTCTCTCTCTCTCTCTCTCAAATGAACACTATCTTATCTTATCCAGTCTATTTAGATACGAAATCGTATGGAGATTTAGGACCAATTCCACAGTTGTTCGTTGTAGTTTGTTAGCGCCCAAACGAAAGAATCTAAACTGTGTAAATGACTTTTGACTGATTTATTGGATTAATCTGATGAGTAAAGTTTACAGATATTGTAATAATACTAGTGCTTGATAGTTTTGGTGAATAGGTATACTCAGCTTTTGGGAAATAACGAAGGCTTACGAGTGTGTTTGGGGAGGAATCTGACAAACAAAATGACTATGTGGGACCGGCCCTGACTCCTTGACATTCTACGTTAAACAAATAAGTGTCGAAATATGTGATCTTTTTGCCAATGATAGATTCTTCTTCACCTCCTTCTAACTTCTTCACTTTTCTTATCCTGTTCTTTCTTCACCTTTCCCTCATCTCCACCTCTTCTCTCTTTCTCCTTTAGACCCCGTAGGGGGGTATTGCCGGTAGTGATAGAGGGCAATACTTTAAGGGTTTTGGCGCCCCTTCGGCCCCAGCCAATCTCTTTCAGTTATTCAACTGTCTCTCTTTTCTTTCTATTTCCTTCCTGCTTGTGGTCCCACCTCTTCTATCACCTTCTTCTGGCGCTATATGATCTCGATGTTGCAGCGCCAAAAATCAATCAATCAATCAATCAATTTGCCAATGATAATCAACTGGCATTGATTGTTATATTAACTGGGTTATGTTTGTTTAGAAGCCACACCTGAATGGGGAAGAGGTATCACTCCTAGCGACCAAACGTGTGTTTAACCTCCTAATAGATTACCCCGATTTTTGCTAATTAACCTTTTGTAGTGAAAAATAGTGTGTTCATAACAGTAGGTGTTTTACCAAATTTGCACATCGTTCACATAATGATTGATTTATTCCAGAGATAACGGTGTGTGGCTGTGGGGAAGAGAAGGGTGAAGTTTCGGAAAGTAGGTGGGCAAGGTGAAGTTCACTGGAAGGCACCGGTTGACCAGACGGATACGTAGGGTCATTACTTTTGCTAGGAATGTAGTTTGCCAGTCAGTATTTGATGAGCGTTTCAGAGTAACGACTCCTTATAATGATAAAATCCTAAAGATTTTTATTACTTTGTTTATTGTATCACCCGTTACCATAAATCCTACGAATTATGAAATTACTCCGAAACTATCCCTCTCGCATATTCTGCATATCTTTTTCTCGAGTCATCAAGTAATGAATGGATAACGTTAGCTACACAAATTAAAGAAGAATGTGTCTAAATTGACATTACCGATATCATGCTGTATGTGTAATAATCCTAAAGAAAATTAGCTCCTAGTAAAAGTCACAGAACACGTGATTAAAGCAAGATTTACTTGCATTATAAATAAATATAAAATATTCGCGTCCGTGCCCGAGATCACATCTTAAAACACACTGCACACTCAGAGGGTCCCCTATTCGGAGGCATATTTTTCAAGTCTGACCTGGTCAATGCAATCCGTTCAGTTAGGTTAGATTAAGTATGGTTGGGTTGAAATGCAGTCAAGTAGGTAAAATGAGCTGGGAAAGACCATGAGACTATTTAAAAAATTTCCTATGGTTACTTTTATTCCTATATGTTAGGAGCAATTTTCCTTAATTTTGTCCCAGCACTTCTTGCTCTCCAGCCAAATTCGAGAAATATGCTAACCAGCTGTAAAATCGGCGGTTGAACCCTCGTTGGCCGGGAGAAAGATAAAACTCTGGTTATTCTCTACTTTCGTCATCTTACAGGTTCATAATTTCAATAGACAGGGACACTCTATAAATGTAAATCGGCAAAGTAGGAGTTATACAATCATTGACAACCCAACAACATTTATTTAAACAAAATAATGTTTTATTTACATTGACAATTAATATCTAGTCCAGCCACCTTCCTTCTCTATGACGGCACGCAGTCTATCGGGCACAGAGGCCACAATGCGTCGAATTTGTTAGGTTTGTTGTGGAACATCTCGCACTGAGCCTGGGTATGAGCCATTAGTGCCTCGGGTCTCCGCTCCACCATCTCTGGCTCCCAGCAGTTGACCATATTAGCCCACACGCTCTCTTTGGGGTTCTAACGAAGTTCACCTTGCCCACCTAGGCTACTTTCTGAGACTTTGCCCTTCTCTTCTCCACAGCCACACACCGTTATCTCTGGAATAAATCCATCATTATGTGAACGGTGTGCAAATTTGGTAGATCACCTACTACTATGCACACATTAATGTATTTATTAGCAAAACTTGGGGTAATCTATTAGTAGGTTAAACACACGTTTGGTCGTTAGGAGTGATCCCTCTTCCCCGTTCACCTGTGGGTTCAAAACAAACATAACCCAGTTAACAATCAATGCGAGTTGATTATCACTGGCAAAACGATCGCTTATTTCGACACTACTAATTTGTTTATTAACGTAGAATGTCAGGGAGCCAGGACTGATTCCACAGTCATTTTGTCAGAGTCCTCCCCAAACACACTTGTAAGGCTTCGTTATTTCCCAAAAGCTGATTATTCCTATTCACCAAAACTATCAATTGAGCATTTGTATTATTACAATAGCTGCATAATTTACTCATCAGATGCTTCCAATAAATCAGACACAAGTCATTTACACAGTTTAGTTTCTTTCGTTTGGGTGCTAACAAATCACAACGAACAACTGTGGAATTGGTCCTCACTCTCTGTCCGATTTCATTAGTATAGAGATAGGATAAGATAAGATGGTGTTTATTTCAGAGAGAGAGAGAGAGAGAGAGAGAGAGAGAGAGAGAGAGAGAGAGAGAGAATTACAGTTGACTTTAACATTTTTATTACGAGAGAGCGAAAGTATTTAGCAATGAAGGAATTTTACTATGCATGTAATACATTGTAACCTGACTTACAAATAGAATACGAAATCAAAAGTGATCTCAAATTATGCTTATCAAAATATGATGGACAAAGAAAACAACCTATCTGCCCGATCCTAGTTGGTAGAAAAACAAGATAACAATCGTGGCAACGAGACGTGAGCTCTGTCAGAACGGCTGAGCAATGTTGCATGCCAAACATGATAACCATTAAGAAGAAATATTCACTGTTCAGGCTACGAACAACTTTACCTTAGCTTCACCTGCTCATTGTGTAATATAGTTGTTAAATTTCCATAATAGCATTCCTCAACCACTCTGCCTGAGAGCTCATGACTCATTGGCACGAGCATAGATGTTTCCCGAAACTTCAACCCTGCAGTCCACATTCCTTCCACAACTACACAGCGCCATCTATGGAATGAACTTTGAGGCAGGGTCATGTTCACTACAGAGGGAGAGTGTTGACGATCCGTATAATTTTCGAGCACACACACACACACACACTGCTGCCACATCTACGATTTCTCGATACTGGGTGGCCCAGTCGGAACTGTAACAGACTGTACGTTGCCTACTTGATACAAAGCTAATATACGTTTCAGCGCCGGACAGACGGTGTTTTTCGTAAATATCTCTTAAACGAATCGTTGTATCAATATAATATTTCAGCACACTGTCTTTAACACCCGGGCGTAATTTATAGCTGACATACCATATTACTATATGTGTTATGTTAGGAGTTTACTGAGTGATATTAAGCCTAATCCAGTCATCATATCTAAGGCGTTATAGAGAATCGGACGAGTGTGGGGTACTCGTGTAACCCCTCCACCAACACCCCGAAATCCCCCCACCATTCCTTCCTTCCCTACCCCAATATCTCATTATCCCCCTCCCCGTTTCACTCTTCACCCCCCTATATACACCATCCCCCTTCCATTTTTTATTTTTTTTATGACAGTATGTACAGTATATACGTATCGTTCATTAGTAATATTGTTTAATACAGTTACCGTTGTGTGTGGACAAGAAAACCAGAGTGGGTCAAACGACCATTAAAGCAATAGCTAATCCCGTTGTTAATGGCCGTATAGCCGGATAATAACCCACGTGTCTAAGGCCACCTCAGAAGGATGAAGTTAATTTTGGTTTTGGCCAAACAAATAAAATCGTTCATGGTTGCTTCATGTGTTCTTTACCTTTTTAAATAACCAATTTATGCCTTAATTGAATATTCACAGTCTCCCGTATCCCCTCCCCCTCTCTCTGAGGTATGAGATACCCAACAGTCCGAGGCTATGACTCAAGTAGTGACAGGGTAGAAACCATTGACTGCCGAGGCGCACCTATTAGCAACAATGTTGTCCATTTGCCCCCGTGGATGCAGGACAGAGTTTGTTCTTCGTCTTGCCACATTGTACAAACGTGAAAGCCAGTGATGATGAAGACGATGACGTTTTCCTTGACAGTGATTGTGAATAAATTTTGTTTTATCATGTTTGCATCATTAAATCCTACACTATTATATATATATATATATATATATATATATATATATATATATATATATATATATATATATATATATATATATATATATATATATATATATATATATATATATATATATATATGTAATTTGGTGTTAATATTTAATATAAAAGGGACAAGTCAACAAAATAACATTATATTAACTGGACCAAGTTGACATTTTATAATGAATAGGTACACAGTATCTAATAACTTAGCCTAGAAGGTCCAGACCACAGGTAATGCCAGTACATCGTGTTCACTTGCATGGTTGACCATAAGGACTGCAAACATGGACCTTCTACATACTACATGTATGTAAACATGCTGTTGTACAGTAATTATCAAAGTGAAATACGTCTTGCCTCTATGGAATTGTACTGTACCATACTCTTAGTTAATAATCATATCTATACATAAACATCTACATAACATTCTAATATATAATACAGTGATGGAAGAAATAGGGAGGGACACGAGTGATGAGGGTGGCGAGGAGCTAGGGGGAGAAGAGGAGGAGGGAGGGGTGAGAAGGGGGGGATGTAGTTGTGGTTAGGAATGGTTTGGGAGGGTGTTGGGGGGGCCACACTTTCCTTCGAATGCGTCAATATGATTGGCCAGCTTTGTGCTATTTTTCACGAGTAAACTCCTCGCATAACACATATAGTAATATGGTATGTCAGCCATAAATTACGCCCGGGTGTTAAAGATAGTGTGTTGAAATGTTATATTGATACAACGATTCGTTTAGGAGATATTTGCGAAAAACACCGTCTGTCCGGCTCTGAAACGGATAGTAGGTAATAAATCGGTGAAGAAAGATCAAACAACAGTGAAATTAAAACCGTTTGATCCTCCTCTATTTTCGGGTAACGTAAGAGACTGGCCTACATTTAAGGAGACATTTAACAAATTAGTTGTTCCTCAATGTGGCAAGGAGCCTTATGCTTTATTACAGTGTTTGGAGTCTGAGGCTAAGGAACTTGTAAGAGGTGTGGAGGATGACTTCTCTGCCATGATGGCACGTCTTGTGGAAGAATACAGCTATATTGGTAGAATTCTGGAATCAATTTTGGGGGATATCAGAAAACTTAAGCCCATATCTGAAGGTTCTAATAAGTCTATGATTGAGGCTGTAAACACAATTGAAAGATGTTGGCTTGATCTCAAAAAATTAAATTTAGAGTCAGAGTTGAGCAACAACACAAACTTGCAGTCATGATAGAGAAATTACTCCCTCCTAACCTCAAAGGAGAATGGATTATTATTTATAAATCTCTTGATCCAAAGGAACATGCTTTTCCCGAACTAATGAAGTTTCTGATTCGGGAAAGAAGTATTCTTAGACATTGAGGTGATGAAAAAGTTACCAGAATATATTCAAACAGTGTTATGGGTGAAGGGTTTAAGACAGAATCAAGCGGAACTTATGTAAATACTGTGGCTGCAAATAATCCACTTAGTTTGTCCAATGTATTAGATGCCATTAAGGAGGTGAAGAATAACCAAGTCGAATATCAAAGACAGGTATCGGAATTTATTCAGAATACCAATAATGCTATCAAGTCCTTGTCCAATCCTACATCAAATACTGTATTACGGGAGTATTGTTGGTTTCATAAATCTAGTAATCATGGTATCCAAAGATGCTCAACATTTGCCAATTTAAGCGGGGACTCCAAAATGCAAGCTTTGCGGGAAAATAATGTTTGCTTTTCTTGTTTGAAACCAGGTCACTCGAGTAAGAGTTGCCAGAAAAGGGTATGTTGTGAAATAATTATGGAAGGAGGGGGAAGATGTGGGCGCATTCATCATCCTCTGTTACATGATGTCTTTAGATTTATACCATCTGTAACAACCATATCAAATACTAAATCTCGTGATGGAGTAATGCTATCGATAAGTTACGTTATCAGCAACGGTGTTCGAGGGGCAGTATTGTGGGATTCAGGGTCAGATGTGTCTATAATAACACACAGGATGGCAAGGCAGTTAGGTTTAAAGCCTGTGTCTGATATGGTAGTCAGTGTCACTAAGGTGGGTAATCAAACTGAGGAACTACATACAAAGAGTTATATAGTACCATTGATGGATTTGGATGGCAAGATTTGGGATATAGAGGTATGTGCAATGGAAGAAATAAGTTCCCCAGTTAAGAAGATTAATCTGTCGGAAGTAATTAGTATCCTTGAATTGGAGTCACTAGAATTTAACAGGCCAGAAGGAAAGCTAGATCTTTTAATTGGGTCTGACTATGCATCATTGCTTCCCCAAGTAATAAAATCGGTAGGAAATTTACAATTGTGCTGGAATGTATTTGGATATTGCATAAGAGGATCTCATCCATATGTTAAAAATATAAGTGATAATCCTTTGACAGTACAGACTAATCACGTAAATTTGAATTATGGACTTGACGAAATTAGTATCACTCCATTGAATAAATTGAAGAATCATTTTGAGGATATGTTAACTGTAGAAAATCTTGGTATCCAGTATGCCTTAAAATGTGGAAATTGTGAGTGTGGTTGTTGCCCTGTATCTGGTAAATATACGATGAAGGAGGAAAGAGAATTAAAGCTAATAGAGGAGGGTATCACTTATGATTCAGAAAATAAGAGATTCACAGCGTCATACCCATTCATTTATAACCCTAGCCAACTCCCCAACAATTATTATCAAGCTTTAGCACGTCTGAAATCCACTGAAAAGCGATTAAGGAGACTTGGTTTAAAATATACACAAAGTTATGTGGATCAAATGGAAGACATGGTATCACGGGGTATTGCTCGAAAGCTGGCTATTGAAGAAGTAAAGTCATATAAGGGTCCTGTATTTTATATTTCTCACCACGAAGTGCTGAAACCAAGTTCTTCCTCTACCCCCATGAGAATAGTATTCAATTCATCAGCAAGTTACTTAGGAATCTCATTAAATGATTGTTTAGCTAAGGGTCCAGATGTTTTGAGTAACATGTTGGGAATACTACTGAGGTTCCGACAACACTCAGTTGCAATTGCTGGTGATATTAAGAAAATGTATAAGACAGTTCTTATCTCTGAAAGGGATCAGCATTGTCACAGATTCCTTTGGCGGAATATGGAGGCAGAGAGGGACGCAGATGTGTATGTTCTCAACACAGTCACCTTTGGGGATCGTCCGTTATCACCCCTGCTACGCCCCGTTATCACCCCCGCCCCGCCCCGTTATCACCCCCGCCCCGCCCCGTTATGTGTAGGGGAGGAAGGAGGGAGGGACAGGGAGAATATGAAGGGGTGTAGTGGTGTATGTGTAGGGGAGGAAGGAGGGAGGGGCAGGGACAATATGAAGGAGTGTATGTGTAGGGGAGGAAGGAGGGAGAATATGAAGGGGTGTAGTGGTGTATGTGTAGGGGAGGAAGGAGGGAGGGGCAGGGAGAATATGAAGGGGTGTAGTGGTGTATGTGTAGGGGAGGAAGGAGGGAGGGGCAGGGAGAATATGAAGGGGTGTAGTGGTGTATGTGTAGGGGAGGAAGGAGGGAGGGGCAGGGAGAATATGAAGGGGTGTAGTGGTGTATGTGTAGGGGAGGAAGGAGGGAGGGGCAGGGAGAATATGAAGGGGTGTAGTGGTGTATGTGTAGGGGAGGAAGGAGGGAGGGGCAGGGAGAATATGAAGGGGTGTAGTGGTGTATGTGTAGGGGAGGAAGGAGGGAGGGGCAGGGAGAATATAAAGGAGTGTAGTGGTGTATGTGTAGGGGAGGAAGGAGGGAGGGGCAGGGAGAATATGAAGGGGTGTATGTGTAGGGGAGGAAGGAGGGAGGGGCAGGGAGAATATGAAGGGGTGTAGTGGTGTATGTGTAGGGGGAGGGAGGAGGGAGGGGCATGGAGAATATAAAGGGGTGTAGTGGTGTATGTGTAGGGGAGGAAGGAGGGAGGGGCAGGGAGAATATGAAGGGGTGTAGTGGTGTATGTGTAGGGGAGGAAGGAGGGAGGGGCATGGAGAATATAAAGGAGTGTAGTGGTGTATCCATGTGTAGGGGAGGAAGTAATTTACACAGCTAACATTCTTTCGTTTGCATGCTTACCAACCACTACCAAACACTGTGGAATGGACCCTTAGTTATATATTGGAGACTTGGGGCTACATGGTCTATAAACCAGCTTGGTAGAGTCTATTTCTACCCGTTATTTATCAGTAATTACCACGTTAGGGGGGTGCGGGAGTAGGGAACAGGTTTGGGGGGTGCGGGAATAGGAGACAGGCTTGGGGCGGGTTTAGGGGGTGGGGGAATAGGAGGACAGATTAGGGGTGGGTAGAAAGCCTGTCCCCTATTCCCGCACCCTCCCCCAAGCCTGTCCTCTTATTCCTGCACCCCCCTAAACCCCCCCAAGCCTGTCCTCTACTCCCGCACCCCCCTAACCCCCCTCCAAGCCTGTCCCTCTATTCCTGTCCCTCTATTCCTGCACCACCTTAACATAAAGTAACTTCAAATTTCTCAGCGTGATGTATTTACAGTAAGTCAGCTGTTAAATTTCTCATTCCTTCCCTTTCTTCTACGACCCTTCCCATCCTCTTTCCAACCCTTCCCATTCTTCCTTCAACCCTTCCCATTCTTTTTCCAACCCTTCCCATTCTTCCTTCAACCCTTCCCATCCTCTTTCCAACCCTTCCCATTCTTCCTTCAACCCTTCCCATTCTTTTTCCAACCCTTCCCATTCTTTTTCCAACCCTTCCCATTCTTTTTCCGACCCTTCCCATTCTTTTTCCGACCCTTCCCATTCTTCCTTCAACCCTTCCCATCCTTTCTCCCAACCCTTCCCATTCTTCCTTCAACCCTTCCCATTCTTTCTCCAATCTTTCCCATTTTCCCAGCCAAGGAGAATAGGAAAAAGATGGACCTAATTAAATTTCCGAAAATTTGAGGTCCACTTGTCATCCAAATTATAATGAAACGAGACATTGACGAGTGTGTAAACTATGATATTTGGGTTTGTTGTTGTACTATAAGGTTGGGTTGGGTTGGGTTGGGGGGTGCGAGAATAGGTTACAGGCTTTCTACACACCCCAAGCCTGTCCCCCCCTATTACCGCACCCCCCCCAAGCCTGTCCCCCCCTATTACCCGCACCCCCCCCAAGCCTGTCCCCCCTAATCCCGCACCCCCCCAAGCCTGTCCCCCCTATTCCCGCACCTCCCCAAGGCTGTCCCCTTATTCCCGCACACCCCCAGTCCCCCCCCCCCAGGCCTGTCCCCTACTCCCGCACCCCCTTAACACTAAAATAATGTCATTCGGTTTCAGCCAATCAGCGATAATCTTAAGTATTGATTTTTTGAGGTGAGCCAATCAGAGTGAGTTATAATAAGCGCTTAATTTGAACTGTTATTATGAGAGAGAGAGAGAGATATATATATATATATATATATATATATATATATATATATATATATATATATATATATATATATATATATATATATATACTTACCAGCGTGTGGGGAGAAGAGATAAAATTGTGGACTTTTTGTGTGTGTGTAATATGAAAATGTGTATATTCATAAACTTTTCCAACTATTTCATTACTGATATAGAGTGGTAAGTGTTCTACTGTTTGCTTCCTAAAATCAACAACAACCATTTCTTTTGATATTCCCACATTCAGCTCAAGATAATTTTCCAGCACCATATTGTAAAATCATTAACTTCCCTCCCTGTAGTTTAAGTCAGTATTGGAACACAAGTTATTGGTACTGATTAGACAGT
>JAWQEG010002703.1:0-65000 GCA_033782935.1 Petrolisthes cinctipes
GAAAGCTGCATACACATTGCAAACTTACTGGCAACATGTCTTTTTGTTTGTGTATGTATTGCAAACTACACATTGCAAACTTACAGGCTATAATATGTCTTTTTGTTGGTGCATATTCTGGAAGCTACACATTTCTAGCTTATAGGTTGAGTTGGGTTGATTTTTTGCTGTATAGTTTTTGTTGGTTGTGTATAATTTTACTGTACACTCGCAATCCAAAATATGTATCCAGGTCTTGTTGAAGTTTCGAATCATTTGTCATATTAGTGAACCAATTACAAAGCTTATCCTGTTTCATATTTGCTTGAGCTCGCTTGATACTCGATCAGGCTATTCGAAGCAAGCCTAGATACATATTTTGGATTGCGAGTGTACATAATATCAGTCAGGTATTGTAAGCTAAGTGCCCAGCAGCTCCTTAACCCTTAAATAATGACTGACTGACGACTTTCTATTATCTGTGACTCATGCCAGAGGATAAATAAATTCTACCTGAAGGAAGCACTACCACATGCAGCATACGACCTGAGCTAATAAACAGCTATCTAAGTATTACGTGCTACGGTTACACCAACGCCAAATTATTTCAAAGTTGATAATACAGGAGAAAAAATCACTCACAGCAAGAATTAGATTTGCGACACCACATCAAGTGAATTAGTAGTAGAATATTTAAATGCACATCCCCGAATTATTTGCTCTTTTAAAATTGTGAGTGGTTAATAAATTCAGTATACTATCCCACGCATCTTGAATTGTTAGGTAGAAAATCTTGCTATATAACTCATCGTTCATTTTATATATATATTTATATTTTTTTACTATCTCGGTACGCTTGTGGGGATCAGTCAGCTGTTGTCGTCAAACTGTGTGGCTACTTTGATTCCTTCAAATTTTCCAACAATTCCAATATTTTCCTTGTACTGCGGTAGTTTCAGTCAATTTGGTAGGAATCGGTAACCCTTCAACACACACACACACACACACACACACACACACACACACACACACACACACACACACACACACACACACACACACACACACACACACAAACAAACAAACAAACAAACAAACAAACAAACAAACAAACAAACAAACACACACACACACACACTCCTGCATGGGCTCGTCCCTCGGAATCCACCCACTTAAACGTTGAAATTCCCACTTTATCATACTGTCCCACCCCTCAATCACCTTTTTTCCTCGGGCGCTATATGACCTCATTGTTGCAGCTCCCAATATCAATCAATCAATCCCAAAATATGACACAACCCTACGTTATACATTCTTAGTTAATACGGTTTACGAAAAATACAGTATTGGGGAATATAGAATCGTCATCGAAGTAAGAATTATTATTATTATGTTCGACTCTTAAGTGTGTGTGTGTGTGTGTGTGTGGTGTGTGTGTGTGTGTGTGTGAGTGTGTTTCAAGTGTCTGAGTGGAAGAGGGAAATTAATTAATGTTTTGGACGCCAGATAATTATGTGTGTGTTTCACGTGTGGTAAAATATGTGTGTTTCATGTGTGTGGTCAAATATGTGTGTTTCATGTGTGTGGTAAATACTGTGTGTGTGTTTCATGTGTGTGGTCAAATATGTGTGTTTCATGTGTGGTAAAATATGTGTGTTTCATGTGTGTGGTCAAATATGTGTGTTTCATGTGTGTGGTAAATACTGTATGTGTGGTAAATATGTGTGTTTTATGTGTGTGGTAAATAAATATGTGTATTTCATGTGTGTGGTAGATAAATATGTGTGTTTTTTATGTGTGGTAAATATGTGTGTGTGTCATGTGTGTGGTAGATATGTGTGTTTCATGTGTGTGGTAAATAAATATGTGTGTGTTTCATTTGTGTGGTAAATAAATATGTGTTTCATGTGTGTGGTAAAATATGTGTGTTTCATGTGTGTGGTAAATAAATATGTGTATTTCATGTGTGTGGTCAAATAAATGTGTGTGTTTCATGTTTGTGGTAAATAAATATGTGTGTTTTATATGTGTGGTAAATATGTGTGTTCCATGTGTGTGGTAAAATATGTGTTTCATGTATGTGGTAAATAAATATGTGTGTTTCATGTGTGTAGTCAAATATGTGTGTTTCATGTGTGGTAAAATATGTGTGTTTTTCATGTGTGTGGTAAAATATGTATATGTTTCATGTGTGGTAAAATATGTGTGTTTCATGTGTGGTCAAATATGTGTGTTTCATGTGTGTGATAATGTTATTGTTTTGTCGTTTCTGTACAGCTCTATAATGTCATGCAGGGCTTCACCATATGTCATTATAACTTATTCATTTGTCTTTCTGCATTCATACATACATACATACATACATACATCCACTCACTCCTATATTATACATTCGGTTACACGCTCATCTATTCATTCATCAATCTATCTTACTCACCCACACATCCACCCACTCATCCACACCTCCACCTACACATATTCATCCAACCTCCAATTCATCCACTCATCAACTCACCCACTCATCCACCACACTTCGACACCTCCACCCACCCACTCATCCACACCTACACACTCACCCATTCATCCACACCTACACACCCACCCATTCATCCTCACCTCCACCCACCCACCCATTCATCCTCACCTCCACCAACCCAGCCACTCATCCACACCAACACCTCCACCCACTCACCCAACCACTCATCCACACCTACACCTCCACCCACATACCCACTCACTCACCCACACCTCCACACCTCCACACCAACACCTCCACCCACTCACCCACACCTCCCCAAACATCCACACCTCCACACCCACACCTCCACCCACCAACCCAACCACCAACCCACACCTCCACCTTCCACCCACTCATCCACACCTCCACCTACCTACCCACCCACCCACTCATCCACACCCACACCTCCACACGTTCGACCCACTCATCCAAACCTACACACCAACCCACCCACTCATCCACACCTCCACCCACCCACCCAGTCAGTCAGTCAGTCATGCACGTCGCCCTTCCTGGCCTCAGTTTTTTACCATCAGCACAAAAACTCAATTTATATGCAGCATCCCTACCATCAAATTAATCCATTTTGTGCGGAACATTTGGAGGAAATTTTTTTTAGAATACGTTCATAAATTTTAATATTCCCTGCTGCCGGATATTTTTCATGCATCTATATTATATTAATTTGTTCATTTTTTTTAATTGGTGTATATTGTTATTCCTTAAAAGACGTTCATAGTGTGTGTTGTAAATAATATTTGTTTTTTTTGCTTTTCATTACAGTTAATATTCATAGATTAATTTTTCATTATTTTTCATTTTGTTTTCTTTCTTTTTTATTTCTTCTGGCCATTGGACGGGGTTTTGTTTTATTATGCAACATTTTTAGTCGTCTAGTGTTACTCTAAGTTTATTATTAAAGTATAACGAAGGGCAATGACCTATCACCGTGAAGATGACCTTGCTTGGTGAGGTCAAAAGAACGTGTAGGTCACAGTACCAAGGCAGGATTGACCCCTGACCTTCCTCTGAAACTGAAAAGCGATGCCAGTCTGAATGAATAAATGAATGTATGTATGTATGTATGTCTTTTGTATTCCTTTGTATTCCTTTGTATATTCTTTGTATTCTGAGACGGACACACTCTCTGTTGCCACTCCATTCCTTGTCAACAATTACCCCCCCCCCCTCGCCCCCCCCCCCAGCCACTCAGCCACCCTCCACTCAGCCCCCGCCGATACACCTCATTGATACATGGGTTAATCTGACATGTACAGTCGCGGACACATGAAACAGATACACCTAAAACGGGGCCCCTCATTGAGCATAGGGTAGGAGGAGGAGACATTGTGTGTGTGTGTGTGTGTGTGTGTGTATGTGTGTGTGTGTGTGTAGAGGTGACGCGTCCTATGTGTCTGTTTCGTATGTCCACAACTGAACACTCGCGCAAGTAAGTATCGGTGCAGGATGTGTTCGACGATTACCGGAATGATGTGTTCAACTCGTGTCATTCCTTGCTCTATAAATCTATCATAATATACACTATTTATTATCATATATGGTAATGCAGTCATCATAATTTATCCTTTATATATATAGCTCACTTTTCGTCCTGTCTCTCACTTTTCGTCCTGTCTCTCACTTTTCGTCCTGTCTCATACTTTTCGTCCTGTCTCTTACTTTTCGTCCTGTCTCTCACTTTTCGTCATGTCTCTCACTTTTCGTCCTGTCTCTCACTTTTCGTCCTGTCTCTCACTTTTCGTCCTGTCTCTCACTTTTCGTCCTGTCTCTCACTTTTCGTCCTGTCTCTCACTTTTCGTCCTGTCTCTTAGCTTCAGTCACCATCTCTCACACCTTTCCATTACTGTTGGCTCTACTATTCCTTCAAGTATTCTAAACTCATCCCTCTTTAAGGACCCTGTGATATCGTGTATGGGAATTGGAGGCTCCTGTGATTCCTTCTGACTTTGCCACGAAACACGCTCCTTCCATATAGGTGTGTGTGTTTCGTGGCAATATTTCAAGAACTCATTTACCTCAAATTTTCTGACTACATCACAGTGTCCCTTAACATACAGTTTTCATTGCTCCCAAAACATTACGGTAAAATCTAAAGTTTTAGTTTACCTTTCATTTTATCATTTTCTATGAAGTTTATTCAAAGACAACCAACAATTTTTACAGCGTAACTAGAGTAAAATTACTTGTTGAACCTGTTGAGCATCATCATTAAATATAGTTTTATCTAATCACTGGTATAAAGGATAAATATTGACACCGGTAATGTTATGTATTATATTTCCATTTAAATACACTTTCTCTTATCTTGTGAATTTATTTTCTCAAGGATATCCTCTCTCACATAGATTAATAATTTTTGTCCAATGTCCATCAATATAGTTGTCATGATCACCAAGAATGATTACAGAAATGGATCCTCTACAGTCGGGTACATGAGTTTCATCATTAATCCCCTTAAATATATTCATAACTAAAAAACATCTTATTTACTATAATTGAGAGGAAACTTTAAGTCTATCATTACATTTATTAAGAATCTGAATGCATATTTCAGATTTCAGTATCTCTTTCCGTCCAGAAAAAGCGAATGACATTTTGTTTTTTACTGTAGAATTTACTCAGGGTAAAAATTATGAAGTGGTTATCATTATTATTATTATTATTATTATTATTCACACATCACTGCTGTAGGAAAGATTATATAAGGGAATATTCTCTTGATGGTAAAACGGAGGGTTAAGTGAATCCTCCAAACTATGACACAAAACAACAGATCCCTATTAGCATCATGGAGGTGATTTGTTTCCTGGCATACTTTGGAGGAATCAGTAGCCCTCCAATATACCAAAGAGAGGATCCTGTGAATGTGTTTTAAAATTGGGGACTTCAGATTCCTCCTAACTATGCCACGAAACAAGCTTCTTCCATATAGTTGGTGTTTCGTGGCAATATTTGAAGGACTCGTTTATCTCCAATTTTCTGACCTCATCTACATATGCCCAGTCTGTTGTGGTATCCAGTTCCATTGAGTATTGTGTGTGTGTGTGTGTGTGTGTGTGTGTGTTTGGAGTCATTTTGTGAACCTGATGGAAGAGGAAACACGGAGATGAAAATAACTGTGAAACTTATCTTTATTTTTCGTCATCACAGAACAATACAAATTAAGGCACACTGTTAGATATTGTTTACAAGTCTGTGTGTGTGTGTGTGTGTGTGTGTGTGTGTGTGTGTGTGTGTGTGTGTGTGTGTGTGAGAGAGAGAGAGAGAGAGAGAGAGAGAGAGAGAGAGAGAGAGAGATAATGAATACTGTAAAGGCAAGTGAGAGGAACTACAGAAAATGTTATATAGAAATAGATTAAAAGAAGAAGATGACAGAAATGAGAGTAAAGAGTTGAATTAATAAGAGAGATGGAGAAGAGTGTGATGAGAGAGAAAAAAAATATTAAAAATTATATAAAAACTATCAGAGTAATGTGCAAGGAACAAATTTGAGAAGAGTGAGAGTGGAACGAGTGATGATAGTGGAAATAAAGGAGTGAGTGAGAGGAAAATTATTGATAGTGAGAGACGAGTGAGAGTGGGTGCGAGTGAGAGTGGAACGAGTGCGAGGAAAGGAGTGTTGATAGTAGATGTAAAGAGAGTGAGTGCGAAAAAAATATTACTGAAAATGATAGACGAGTGAGAGTGGGTGAGAGTGGGTGCGAGTGAGAGTGTACAGCTAGCGACAGTAGTTGAAGTAAGGGCAGGGTGCTTCTGGAGGTGCGAGGTAGAGTTTGCCATTCCCACACACACACACCTGTAGGAGAGAAAAAGAAAAACCTGTATGGAATGAGAGAGAGAGAGAGAGAGAGAGAGAGAGAGAGAGAGAGAGAGAGAGAGAGAGAGAGAGAGAGAGAGAGAGAGATACATATACACACACAAGGCATTACATCACCTTACCTCACTCACTTCTATGCTCATTCATTTATTCATTCATTCATTCATTCATTTATTCATTCGTTCATTCATTCATCTCACTGTGAGTTTCCTTTTCTTATATTATTTTGAAGGGAAGAGAGAGACACTATATTCACTCAATCTTTCACTCATTTATTCATTACTCACTGTGATATTCTTTCTTTGAATGGGAGAAGAGGACACTTATTCACTCAACCTTTCACTCACTTATTCATAACTCACAGTTATTTTCTTTCCTTACTCACTCATTTACATCTCAGTACTCATTTACATCTCAGAGAATGAGAGACACACCAGCAGATACATGTAATACAAGAGATACAGGAGTGGATGATTATTTGTTACCACGACTTTATGATCATATACTTGCATTCACTATATATATACACTGATCACTTCTGGACTGACTGAAAATCATGCTATAATGTTAAATGACTATAAATGTAGTAGTGTTTTAACGGGGTCATCTGTTGTGGAGGAAAAGAAGGAGTATTGATCGATCCAGCCAAACAGCGTTAAATATTACAGTAAAATGTAGTAATGTTTTTAAGGGAGTCATCTGTTGTGGAGGAAAAGAAGGAGTATTGATCCAGCCAAATAGAGTTAAATATTACAGTAAAATACTCTACTCTACTACTCTACTCTACTACTCTACTACAATACACTGATTCTTGGCAAGGTTTGGATGACTGATCAGGTACTATCATAGACAAAACTCGTGTCGTGAAATCTGGTCGAAAATATATGGTAGAGGTCTTAACATAATAGGCATGATATGTTACTGTGGTGGTGGTTGTCATTATGTTTCAAAGTTATATTAAATCATTGGACAAGACAGCGACATGAGTTTTGTCTTTGCATTACCCACCAATCTTTTTTTCCTTTAATTAAGGGGGAAGTTTTGTATTGGTAATTCTGAAGCAACTGAATCCCCCAAACTATTCCAAGCAACAGAACACCATTACTTTTGCTATTCTGGTGGTCCTGTTTCCTAGCATACTTTGGAGGAATCAAGGAACTCCAAAGTACCAAAAAAGAATTACTCCGTAGATTCGAGTTACAATCACAGATCTCTATAATAATCAGTGCTATTACCTCCAACCTTTCCCTCATTTACCATCGTTCCTTGCCTCTCCTTCACTTATTATTTGCTTTCTCTCCCAACATATCCTTCTACTTTTTCTATTTGCTGCATGTTTTATTTTCTATTTCTGTTTCCTCTCCTTCTCTCCTTTACCTTCCCATTATTTTTTTAACCTCCACCTTTCCCTTCTCTTCTCTACATCACTACACCCAATTTCCTCCACTTTCCTCTCTGTCCATATCTCTCTCTACCTCCTAGCTCCTCTCTTTCCCTCCATTTCCTCCTCCCTCCCTCCCTACCCTAACCAAACCTATACTAATCAGCCCTCATCTGTAACACCTGTCCTCAACCCTCCCTTTCCTTGTTCCCCTCTTACACCTTCCTCTTTTCCTACACCCCCTCCTCCTCCTCCACCTTATCCTCCTCCTCCTCCACCTTATCCTCCTCCTCCTCCACCTTATCCTCCTCCTCCACCCTATCCTCCTCCTCCACCTCCTCCTCCTCCACCTTGCTCTCTTCCTCCTCCTTATCCTCATCCTCATCCTCCACCTCCTCCTCCACCTTGCTCTCTTTCTCCACCTCCTCCTCCTCCTCCACCTTGCTCTCCTCCTCCACCTCCTCTTCCACATCTCCATAAAACCAAACAGCCTCACAAGTACTATAAAGTCTGTTGTTGTTGTTGTTATTATTGTTGTTGTTTGAATATCATTTGTATTCCCTTGTACCTTGTATTCTCAATCTTTCTCCATCTCTCTTTCCTTCCATCCATAATTTTCTCCCTCTCTCTTTCCATCCATCCATCCATAAATTTCTCCCTCTCTCTTTCCTTCCATTCATCCATCACCTTCTCCCCCTCTCTCGCTTTCCTTCCATCCATCTATCACTTTCTCCTTCCCAACACATCTACAAACTAATCACACCTCACCTGAAACACCTGCACTCTCTCCTCCTCCTCCTTCTCTTTCTCCTCCTCCTTCTCCACTTTCCCCTCTTCCTCCTCCTCCAACTTCTTCTCGGTTGTGGGTGTGAGTGGAGTGGTGGGTGGAATGGTGGTCCCTGCTTCCACTATACCCTCGGAATCTGGCGCTGGGATCTGGGTTTCTGAAACAGGAATAGGTAGGTATTGGGGTGGAATTATATAGGGAAGCAATTGGATGGAAAGTTATTTGGAAACAGTTGAATGGAATATAAATAGAGAAAAATGGATAGATAGAAAAATATATGGAGACAGATGAATGGAATATAATTAAAGATGGATGGATAGAATGATATATGGAGACAGATGGATGGAAAATATATAGAGAAAAATGGATAGAAAGATATATGGATATGAATAGAAAATAAATAGAGATGGATGGATGGATAGAAAGATATATGGGGACAGAGTGATGGAATATAAATAGAGATAGATGGATAGAACGATATTTGGAAACAGATGGATGGAAAATAGAGATGAATGGATAGAAAGATATGTGGAGACAGAATGATGAAAAATTAATAGAGTCAGATGGATAAAGACAGATGAATAGAAAGTTATTTGGGGACAGATGGATGGAAACTGGGAAGAGATGGATGGATGAAATAGACGAATAGATGGACGAAACGAAGAAACGAGACAGTCAGAAGTTGGAATGGAAAATTATAAAGTACGGCGATAGGTGGATGGATAGATAAACAGTTGAAGAACGTGAAAAGGAAAGGAAGAGGGAGAAACTGATGGATGGAAGGAAAGAATGAGGGAGAAAGATAGGGAATACAAGGGAATACAAATGATCTTACAACAACAACAACAACAACAACAACAACAACAATAATAATAACCTTTCATTTCTTATCCTTGCTCCTTCCATCCCTTTCTCCTTCTCTCTCAATCTCTCTTTCCTTACTCACTATCTCTCTCGCTTCCTTCCTTTCTATCTCTCTCTTTTTCATTGTTTTCTCCATCCCTTCCTCTGTTCCTCTCCTCACTCACTCACTCACTCTCCCTCCCTATCTCTCTTTTTCCCTATCCCTCCTTCCCCTTCCTTCCCTCCCTCTATCCCTCCTTCATTACCTTCATCAGGGAGCTTCCATTCTTGCCGAAAGTTTGTGGAAAAACGTCAGAAGGAAGGAGAAAACATGAAGGAGGAGGTAGAGAGAGAAAGAAGAGGAAAGAGGGAGGAGGTAGAGAGAGAAAGAAGAAGAAAGAGGGAGGAGGTAGAGAGAGCTGAAAGGGGAAAGAGGGAGGAGGTAGAGAGAGGTGAAAGAGGAAAGAGGGAGGAGGTAGAGGAATGGAAAAGAAAATATGTGATAAAGGGGGGAAAGTGAAAGAGGAAGTCAAGATTGTTTATAAAAAAATGCGAGAAAGAAAGGAAAGGAAATATACGGGAAAATATTAAATATGAAAGGAAAGAGGGAGAGAAGAACACTGAAAACAGGAAAAGTTACAAAAAAAAGGGAGAAAGAAATGTGAGTGAGAAGAATAACAACAAAGAAATAAGTGAGATCATTTATCTCCAAATTTTCTAACTACATCACAGGGTCGTTAAAGTTGATGTTTCTTGTTATCCATCCTGCGAACCAGACTACACTCTACGTAAGCCCTGATTTGTGGCACAGTGTTGAGGTATCATTAGCTTCCGATTGACTCTAAGGGCCCATGTGATGTAGGCAGAATATTGGAGTAAACGAGTCCTTCAAATACCCAAAGACAACACCACCCATATGGAAGGAGCTTGTTTCGTGGCATAGTCAGGAGGAGTCAAAAGCCTCCAATTTTCATACACGATCTGTAGAGGGTCCTTAAGAATCACACACCCCTTGTTTTATATCGGAAAAATTTTTAATGCATGGTGAATGGGGGTTAGTTTTTGCGAATTTTAAAGAGCCAGATATTGTTTTCTATGCTTTTTTTTTTTTTGTGTGTGTGTTGTTTGATTTCTCTGTCTGTTGGTTCTAGAGATTGTTGAGGTCCAGCTTGGGTTTCATAATTATTAATGTTGTGTGTTTGAATTTCTTGTTTGTAATAATTGTATGACGATTTCTTTAATTATCCAAAGGTAGTTTTTAGTGGCTTGCTATTCTATAAGGCCGTAACTATTGTGGTTTTTGATGTGCTGTTAAAGAAGTAATTTGTGATTCAGTGTGAGACGGAATATCTTTGGGTTTCTTTCAAGTACAAGCTCAAGTATCCAACTGTTCATACCTTGAGGGAGAGGTGTAGTGTTTGTGGTGGTAGTTGTGGTAGTCATCTCCTGTCTCTTGGTTTCTGTTGCGAGGTTAGCAAAGTAAAGGTCAGGTGTGTTGAGCCTCAGTCTGCCCTGACCTGACTGGAGCGACACATTGCCCTGTGATACACCCACGATGTCCGCTGACCACGCCGCCATAAGCACCTCACTGCCCCTCGCCTTCAGTTCTCGGGTCACACTCTCAAGTCTGCAGAAGGGGAAGGAGCTGTAGTACCCTCGGCTAAACCTACACGTGACACAGTTTACCCAGAGGAAGAGGGTCATATGTTGATAATAAAATGGAGGGCTGTTGGTTCCTCTTAAGTCGGAACTAAATTATAAAACAGATCCACCACTCTGACGAATCAGCATCGACAGGTGACCCATTTTCTGTAAATAACTAGGAATTTCAAAATAGCAGCCTCCATAACTTCCCCTGTCCCAGCTGGACCTATGACCAATGGAATGATAAAATATGATATAATATGAATGATAAAATGTGATATAATATGAAAAATAATATATGAAGCACTTTGACTCTGACAAAGTGTCGACCGAACTATAGAATTCTGCATTGTACAGTCCTCAATTTTACGGTCCCCAGTATATCTGCGTTTATACTATCACACAACTAGTGAATAAAACCAACTTAAGTACTGTGGTATAATAATATTTTATGAATGTTACACTGGCGTATCATTATTGTAAAACAAGGAACTACCAACGCTGAACTTAATTAAGAAGTCTACTTTCTATTCTCCCTGATACTGACAGATGAAGGAAAGGTGTGAGCGGTAAAATGGAAAGAGTTACTGGGTAATGATGCCTGTGTTGGATGGCAATGTGTTCATTATCTTATTTATAGTGACCCACCTCAATTCATGCTTGCCGTGTGAGACTAGTAAAGGGGTCTGCAATGAGCCACTAATCTTGGCTCCCCTCGCCCCCGTCACGTTGAGCCAAGGTGCCCCCACCCGGGAGTAGTTACGGGAGTAGTAAAGCAACTCCTGGCCATCCTCGCTGCTCCTCACGGTAAGGCTCCTCCCACCGGCCACCACATCCTTCGTATCTACCGGAGGACACACAAGGGTTGATGACTGAGACGTGGTGAAGATTTGGAATAGCATAGAGGAGAGAGAGATTTAAGTACGGTACGCGGAATGCTATAATCTTTTGAGCATAGGCCTAGTTTTTATTGAAATTTGGTACAGATCTTTAATATCATACCTATAATCCTTCATAATAATATAGAGGAGGAAGGTTACCTGTATCGTCTTACTTTTTTATTTTCTATCTCAATACAGGAAAATCTGAAAGTGATGAGGGCTTGCCAATCTCTCCTTTGTATTGTGCATTAGAATAAAACCTCTGCATCAACTTATGTAATCCTGAAACCATTTCTCTCTGAAAAAATCCTTCCTTGAAGCAGATTTCTACGAGACTTCTGTCACCTCACTCCACTGCTTGACGACTATGGCTGATGAAAATAACGAGTGCTTGTCTTCATGGTGTTGTTGTTACAGTTGTAATTGGTCAGTTAGGGACACTTATGTATATTCCAGAGGTTGTATTTAACTTTTCCTCCTTAATAGAGCTGAATAGGTAGAGTCATTACACTGTATGCTAAATGATTACAATACGAGAGAGAGAGAGAGAGAGAGAGAGAGAGAGAAAGAGAGAGAGAGAGAGAGAGAGAGTTGTTGAAGTAGAGGTATATAGTTATTCCTGCATGTGGATGTTATACACTTACTAATATGTAGGAATCCAGTCACATTCTTCTTTCCCACTGTGGTTGTCTTAGGGGAGGTGGGGAGAGGCAGGTCAGGGATTGAGGTCGGGGTGGAGGTTGGAGTCGTGATGGTGGTGGAGGAGGAGGCAGTAGTAGGTGTAGTTGTGGTGGTGGTGGAGGAGACTTGGTCGGTTGTTGGAGAGTTGGAGGTGCTGGTGACGGTGGAGGAGGTGGTGGGGGGAATGGAGTGTTGGTGAGCAGTGAGTGTGTTGGGGGTAGAGGAGTTGGGGATGAGAGAGTTGAGGACTGAGATTAGGGTGGTGGAGGAAGAGGTCTGGGGGGAAGAACTGGAGGATGAACCGGGAGAGTTGGAGGTCGAGGAAGGAGAGTTGGAGGTCGAGGAAGGAGAGTTAGTGGTCGAGGAAGGAGTGTTGGAGGTCGAGGAAGAAGAGATGAAAGTCGAGGAAGGAGAGTGAGTGGTCGAGGAAGGAGAGTTGGAGGTTGAAGAAGAAGCGTTGATAGAGGTGTTGGAAGATGAAGTGAGGGAACTAGACGAAGAATGAGGGAAGGTAGAGGCGGCAGCAGGTGTATAGATGGGTGGTGAGGTTAGGCGAGCGGTGGTCGTGTTGTGAGATGTGGTTGTGGTGATGGTAGCAGTGGTTGGTGGTGGTGGTGGTGGTGGTGAGGTGAGGCGGGTGCCTGTGGTGGAGGTAGTAATGGTAAGGTTGTGGTAACTCTGCAGGTGGAAGTCCTCGCCTATCCTGCTGCCCATCCCTGCCGCCGTCACCTGCACCAAGGAACAAATGGGATACAAGTTACACACAAGAAACTATTACGCTGTTCCATGTACGGATATTCACAAATGCATAACGTTATAGCACTACAGAGAATTAAGAGAGGGTATACTAGAGTTATGTAAAGTTATGTAAAGGTAATTATTATGTATAAGTAATTATTCTGTACTTCCACACAGAGTTAAGAGAGTGACTTGTCAACAGATCTTTAAGTATGACGAGAAAATTAGATCGTATAGCTTAAACCATTACCAATTTGTCTCTAGAGGCTGTAGTCGGCACATTACCAATACCAGTTGTCTATCACACTATGCTTATTTTATTCTTATTTTTTTCAGTCTACCTGTAAATTATATCGTATATCCGACATAGAAAGTGTAATGTAATAGTGTAGTTTTGTGTAGAGTAGTATACAGGAATGTAGTGGAGTGTATTGCAGTGTAGTACAGTGCAGTGTAGTGTAGTGTAGTGGAATGCAGTGTCGTGTAGTATACAGGAATGCAGTGTCGTGTAGTGTATTGCAGTGTAGTGTAGTGTACAGGAATGCAGTGTAGTGAAGTGTAGTGTACAGGAATGCAGTGTAGTGAAGTGTAGTTTACAGGAATGCAGTGTAGTGGAGTGTATTGCAGTGTAGTGTAGTGTACAGGAATGCAGTGTAGTGAAGTATAGTGTACAGGAATGCAGTGTAGTGTAGTGTATTGTACGTACCGGGCCCAGGAGTTCCGTTGTCCCCTTCACGTGCACCCCGCCCCATACCACGTGCAGTGCCCCCATGCCGTTCTAGAGGGAGGGGGAGGGGGCGGGAGAGAGTGGGGGAAGAGAGGGAAGGAGAGTATTACATAGGAGAGAAGTGGGATGAGATGATGGTGAGAGGGGAAAAATTGGGGGCAGACAGAAAGAGAGAAGTACAAAGAGAAAGTAGGTAAGAAAAGGGGAGACAGAGGTCGAGGGGAAATGTGATAAGGAGAGGGATGGGGATAGAGGAAATAAAAATAAGAACTGAAGCATGAATAAAATACTAGATTAGTACATAATATCATAATAATATTATTTTTGTTTATATTTTTAGTTATGCTTAATTCTTTCGACGTTATATTCCCCTCTCTGCCTCATCTGTAAATCAATCACTTAGCTATTCGTTCATTCCCTCTTTTGTTCTTTTTTCTCCGATGATAATTTTGTTATTCCTCTTCTACATATCCTTCTCCGACGGCATGTGACCTTAACGATTGCGCTGCCAATAGTGTTAATAAAACAGTCAATCAATAAAAATAAATAAATAAATAAATAAATAAATTTGACCATCCATCTATCTATTCTTTTATCAATCAATCATCTGTATCTATCAAACTAACTAACTAACTATCTATCTATCTATCTCTGTATCTGTCAATCTATGCCTGTCGAAGTTAATCAATCTATGTATGTCGAAGTTTATCAATCTATCAATCAATTAATCAACCAATCGATCTCCTTACATCCATACCTCCCTTTGCTACCTCCACCATACCTACACCCAGTATACATATATCACTAACACCAGGTTACTTCCACATACCACTTCCTCTGTTGACCACACTCCTCCACTCCACCAACCCACCACCACCTCCACCTTACCCACCCACCCACCACCACTGCACACCCTCTCCCTCTCTATCACTCTCTCTGTATCTCCACCCACCCACCAACCTAACCAACAACTTGTACTCTCTCTCTCTCTCTCTCTCTCTCTCTCTCTCTCTCTCTCTCTCTCTCTCTCTCTCTCTCTCTGTCAGCATGCAGTGTACGTTTGATGTTGGGGTTGTATCTCCTTACACAAACACGTACTGCACCACACACTGAATCATGGAGTTTTAATTATCTTTTCCCTTTCCTTCCTTTCCTTTTTCCTCTTTTCTTCTCTTCCCATTTTTTTTAGCTCTTATCTCCCCTCTTCTATTTGTTTAATCTCATTTCTTCCCCTCTTTTTGTTCTAATCTCTTCTCTTTTCTTTACTTTTTTTCTCATATCTTCTCTTCCCTTCCTTATTTCTCTTATTTTATATTTTTCATAACTTTCTCAATCCATACTCAGCACCTCTGTCCAATCAACACTATCTACATAACCACCTTCCCCTTCCATACATCATCACCACCTTCCTTTCCATACCTCACCACCACCTTCCCCTTCCTTTCCATACATCACCACCATCACCTTCCATCCCATTCATGGTCGTATCCAGAGGGGACCACAGGGGGCCATATCACTCTATCACCCTAAACCAAAAATCATATTGAAATTGCTGGCAAGAAAAAATAATAAAATAAATAAGAAAATAAAAACAAGCTTAAAAACATATATAAAGTTATAGAATTATTGTGTCTAAGCCATTCTGTGAAAGCATTTATATTTAGTCCTTCCAAATACCAATTACCATTTCATTTTAAAAATATTGCATACAGCTTAATTCCCCTCTGGATCTCTCAAAGTTTTTAGATTACACACACTGAGCATCCTCCCTGTGTACTGAGTGATATTGGTCTACTTCAACTAAAATGTTTGACTATCCTTTTTTTTTTTTTTTTAATCAATTGTGGATTGGTAGATATTGGAGAGTGGGCAAATAAGAAAATAGTGGTTAATGGTAAACTATAACTAAATAGATGTATAGTATACTTTTGATTTAATTAAGGGGTTAATCTATTATTTTAGTGAATTAGAGGGCTACTGATTCCTCCTATCAATGCAAGAAAACAGATCCTCTACTCGTATACTGCATGAGGTAGTCTGTTTTCTGGTATAATTTGGAAGAATCAGTAGCCCTCTAGTTCAAATGATGGCACCCCCTCTCTCCCGACCCACAAGGCATTAGTGACCAGCACCTCTGTCCCTCAACCCATGTATGTACTCAGCCACCACCACTTGCAACCGCCTACTACCACCACCTTTATCCCTCCACCCATGTATGTACCCAGTCACCACTACCACTATCTCTCTACCTTCACCCATGTATGTCCCCAGCTACCAGCACTTGCAACCACCCACTACCACTACCACCACCTCTATCCCTTCACCCATATATATACCCAACTACCACCAACACATGCAGCCACCCACTACCACAACCACCCCTCTCTCTACCCATGTATAATCCTCCCACCACCAACACATGCAACCAACCAACAACTCCAACCTCAACACAACAGAACACACAAAAATTATATACCACGCTGAACGATAGAGTCTTGAGTATCCAGAGTGTGATGGAGAGATTAACAATGGAGAGGATCAGCAGTGCCACCAGTAGTACATACAGACACCTCCTCCTCCAGCCAGCAGTGCCCACCCTCACGACGTTATGGCCCCCCAACACGATGGTCGCTGAGCCTGTGTCCCCTCCCCAGTCCACTTGAGGTCGGTACCCCTGGACGACACCTGTGGAGTGGTGTAATTAGGTCAGGGGTGAGATTTTAGTTTTATTATTTATTTATATGTTTATTTAGTTATTTATTGTTATTTTTTGTTTGTTTATTTTTATATATTTATTTTTGTTTTTATTTTTTGGGCGCTTGGTAAAATTTATGCACGGGTTTTCTTTCAATTGATATCAGATTTTCAAGTTTTTTCAAGTTTGTGGTGTAAGAACGTCCTTATCCTCTCTCGCTTCTTTTTTTTTTTTTTTTTTAATGTTGTCAAAATCAAGGTGTTGAGATGTCACATTAATTAAGGACCCTATGATCGTGTAAGGGAATTGGAGGCTTCTGATTCCTCCTGACTATGCCACGAAACATGCACCTTCCATATAGGTGGTGTTTCGTGGCAATATTTGAAGGACTTATTTAATTCCAATATTCGGACTACATCACAGGGCTCTTAAATGATACAATACATACCTCTTCTACCAGGAGTATGCCCACGAGTAATGTTTATATCAGTGAAGAACAGACCATGGAGTTATTGGCATCCCTGCGCGGACTGTCTGTGATATAAGTGAAGGCAACTACAGGTTTCCCCAAGTTATTTCACAAAAGACCATTAATTTTATTCGGAGGGAGTTCGTATCGTGCATGGCATTGTTTGGAGGAATCAGTAACTTTCATTTCGTTGGCATCACCACAAGCCTCTCTAAACACTGAAGGCTCCAATTTTACCAGACCAAACACGATATATATTTTTCTTTAATAGCCTTGGATATGTCGTAGTCTTTAAAATGCCCAGTAGGAAATTTGGGTTATGAAAAATCTGACTGATCACCAAAAATACCAAGACTTGACAGACTGTTTTAATTAATGTCAGGCGAAGTGTCAGTATTACGGAAACGAATTATGATAAAAAAGAACCAATATAAAGTTTGGACACACTATTTATTACAAAAGTTATATAGATCCACTAAAGCAATATAGTGGTATCGGCCAGTGTGGTCTGATTGTACTGATTGGGAGAAAAATTGGGCACTCAGGGTGACAGAGAATCAGAACGTGACGAGGGTAACTAAAAAGGGAATTGAAAAGACTGGAATGTGTGGTCGGATGGGGTCAGACGGAGGGAGAGAAGGGAGAGAGAGAGGTCGAGGGGAAGGAGGGTAGGTTGTGTGGTGGTGATGGGAAGGTGAGGTTTGTGGATGGGGAAGGAAGGGAGAAATTGAGAAAGAGGAGGGTTGTGTGGTGGTGATGGGTGTGTGGAAAAGTGGGGTTTATGGATGGGGGAAGGAAAGGAGAGGTTGAGGGGGGAATGGGGATGTTTGGGAGTGTTGGAAAGTGGGGTTTATGGGTGAGGGAAGGAAAGAAGAGGTCGCGGGGAAGGAGGGTTGTGTTGTAGTGATGAGGAGTGTGGAAAAGTGGGGTTTATGGATGGGGGAAGGAAGGGAGAGGTTGAGGGGAAAGAGGGTTGTGTGGTGGTAATGGTGTGTGTGAGAGGGTGGAGTTTGTGAATGGGGATAGGAAGGGAGGGGTTGAGTGGGGGAATGGGGATGCTAGGGGGTATTGGATGATGGGAATAATGGATGGGGCGAAGGGAGGGAGAGGTTGAAAGGAAGGGTAATGATGAAATGAAATCAAACCAGTCTCTTTAATTAGGGGACCCTGTGATGTAGTCAGAAAATTGGAGGTATACGAGTGCTTCAAATATCACCACGAAACACCACCTATATGGAAGGAGCTTGTATCGTGGCATAGTCAGGAGGAATCAGAAGCCTCCAATTTTCATACACACAATCACAGGGTCCTTAATTAATTGTTTACTGTATCTCTCACACCTGCTCACTTCTCTAGGCACACTGTCTTTATTCAGCACACCTGTTTCATATCTTTGTTTACATCTGTCCCCTTTGTCTAGTTGAATAATTTTTCCCTGATAAAAGTGTCTTGAGGGGAAGGTATATAATTATAGTTTGGGCATTCGGGGAGATAAATGATTCCTCCAAATTATTCCACAGTAACATGGCACCATTATTTTTTTTATCATCTGGTCCTGTTTCCTGGCATACTTTGGAGGAATCAAGGCACTCTACTGTAGGTACCAAAAGCATACTCTTCCCTTAACTGAATAGATATAGAATAGCTTAGCCCAATCAAGCAGCCTCGCAAGGGACCAATGAATCTGTTGCTGTTTGTGGGTTCTTAATTTGTAATGGTTTGTTATCACTTGGTATCTTTCATCTCAGACCTGGTGCTTGTTTTTTTTTTTTTTTTTTTTTTTTTTTTTTACTGTGGTTAAAATTTGGTGATATTAAATTTTGTGGTAGAATTGTTGGTGATAATTGTGGTAGAAGTATTGATGATAGTTGTGGTAGAAATTTTGGTAGATACTGTATAGGGGTAATAGGTTTGTGGCAATAATTGTGGTGGAAATGTTGGTGAAAATTATGGTAGAAATAAAGAATGGTAGAAATGTTGGTAAGTGAAGAAGAATGATAGAAATAGTGATCATTGTGGTAGTAATGTTAGTAGGTAAAGAATGGTAGAAATGTTGGTAGATAAAGAATGGTAGAAATCGTGGTAATGGTAGAAATGTTGGTAATTGTGGTAGAAATATTGGTAGGTAAAGAATGGTAGAAATAGTTGTAATTGTGGTAGTAATGTTGGTAGATAAGGAATGGTAGAAATAGTGGTAATTATGGTTGTAATGTTGGTAGATGCAGAATGGTAGAAATAGTGGTAATTGTGGTAGAAATGTTAGTAGGTAAAGAATGGTAGAAATAGTGGTAATAGTAGAAATGTAGGTAAAGTATGATAGAAATGTTGGTAGATAAGAAAGGGTAGAAATGTTGGTAGATAAGGAATGGTAGAAATAGTGTAATTGTGGTAGAAATGTTGGTAGGTAAAGCTTAGTGTGTGTGTGTGTTCATGGCAGTTGGCAGATGTCCAAGTTTCCCAGTCACTCCTGTACCTCCTCCCACCACCACCACCATCATCACAACTACCACTATCATCACTGTCACCACCATCACTGTCACCACCACCACTGTCACCATCATCACTATCACCACAACTACCATAATCTTCACTGTCACCACAACTGTCACACTATCATCACTGTCACTATCACTACAACTACCACCATTATCACTGTCACTACAACTACCACCACAACCCACAACCACAACTACCACTATCATCACTGTCACCACAACTACCACCACCATCACCATCATCACCACAACTACCACCACCCACCATCACTTTCACCACCACCATCACCACAACCACCATCACTGTCACCACAACTACCACCACCACCATCATCACTACCACATTAACTTACCACAAACACTACCACCACTACTACCATTACCATACCAACATCTACCACCACTTTCACACCTACCACTACTTCAACCACCAGCCTCACGTCAGCTACTACCACTACCACAACTACTACCACAACTATACCTCTGCTACACCAATTAGGCCTACCACCACTTTCACACCTACCACTACTTCAACCACCAGCCTCACGTCAGCTACTACCACTACCACAACTACTACCACAACTATACCTCTGCTACACCAATTAGGCCTACCACCACTACTATAACCACTACTTCTACCATACCACCACCATCATTGCAAGCACTACCATACACCACCACTACAACAACTACCACAACTACCATTACTACCACAACCACTGCAACCACAAGTATATTACAACAACAACAACCATTCACAACTACCACAACTAGGCTACCTCTACCAACACTGCCCCAGCTTTAACTACCACAATCTACCAACTACCACTACCACCAACATGACCACATCTATGCATACTGTATCTACTGTACAGTCGGCGGCAAAAGAAGTGTCGCATCACTCAGCACTTCTTAAATTAAAAAAAAAAAGGTTGATCATCGAATAAACACATTCACCATACAGAAATAGTTACGATATTCAGGGGGCCAACAAAGAACCTTGCATGTAATCGTGTAAGAGAATTGGAGGCTTCTGATTCCTCCTGTCTGACTATGCCGCGAAATATATTTGAAGGACTTATTTTCACTCCAATTTTCTGACTACATCACAGGGTTCCATTACTATATACCACACTACTGCCATCAATACTACTACTACTACTACTACTGCTACTACCACCACCACCACCACCACCACCATTACAACAACAACAACAACTACTACTACTACTACTATTACAACAACAACAACAACAACTACTACTACTACTACTACTACTACTACTACTACTACTACTACTACTACTACTACTGCTACTACTACTACTATTACAACAACTACTACTACCACCACCATTACAACAACTACTACTACTACCACTATTACTACCATTACAACAACAACAACACCAACTACTACTACTACTACTACTACTACTACTACTACTACTACTACTACTACTACTACTACTACTACTACTACTACTACTACTACTACTACTACTACTACTACTACCATTACAACAACAACAACAACTACTACTACTATTACTACCACCACCATTACAACAAAAACAACAACAACAACAACAATAACAACTACTACTACTACTACTACTACTACTACTACTACTACTACCACTTACCTGCCAGCCTGGTGCCCATATCCACATGATTTACACTTCTTAGATCAGAGGGAAACATTGAACTTCTCTCTCTCTCTTTCCTCTCACTCACTCACTCACTCTCTTTCTCTCTCACTGTCTGGCACTGTACCTCTCTCTCTCTCTCTCTCTCTCTCTCTCTCTCTCTCTCTCTCTCTCTCTCTCTCTCTCTCTCTCTCTCTCTCTCTCTCTCTCTCTCTCTCTCTCATTGGGACCCTACCAGCCTCTCTCCTCCCTACCACTCCCCGCCTCAATATGCGTTGGCTCTCTCTCTCTCTCTCTCTCTCTCTCTCTCTCTCTCTCTCTCTCTCTCTCTCTCTCTCTCTCTCTCTCTCTCTCTCTCTCTCTCTCTCTCTCTCTCTCTCTCTCTCTCTCTCTCTCTCTCTCTCTCTCTTTCTTTCATTTGTACCTCCGTTCGTTCTCCTACCCTACCGACTCTCCTCTCCCTCCCTCCCTCCCTCCCTTCATTTCCCACCAATTCTTGCCCTTTCTCTCTCTCCCTCCCTACCTACCCTCTGGCACTCTTCCCTCCTCTCTCCATCCCTGGCACTCCCTCCCACCCACCCAACATGGCACTCTCTCTCCCTCCCTCCCTCCCTGGCACTCTCCCTCCTTTCCCTCCCACCCACCCACCCAACTTGGCACTCTCCCTCCTTCCCTGGCACTCTCCCTACCACCCACCTAACATGGCACTCTCCCTCCCTCCCTGGCACTCGTCTACCTCCCTCCCTCCCTTCCTCCCTCCCTGGCACTCTTCCTCTCTCCCTCCCTTCCTTCCTTCCTCCCTGCTTGGCACCTCTCCAATCGTATGCTAGGCACCCTTTCCTCCCAGCCTTCCTTTCCTCCCCCTTTTCCCACTTTCTTTCGTTCGTTCATTTGCGTTGTGTTTCGTTTGTCCCATTTTCGTTCTCTCGTATTGATTATCCCAGGGAAAGCTATTTATTTTACTTTATTTATTTCATCAGTTTTGTTATACTATCTATATACAGACGACATAAGGTAGTGATGTTATGAAGTAAAAAGACAAAGAAAAGACAGATAAATATACGTATATACACCACAGATACATATACAGGAATACATATTGTCTGCAAATACAGTATGTGTATGTGTACAAAACAATTATATGCCCATATATACATAATCTGTCTATGTATAAATAGATGCATAAATATTACACGTACACACCCACACATGTGACAAACACATCTTGATTATGCGTTAACACATAATACGTTTTTCTTCAGTTTTAGTTCTAAATTTATAGAAAAATTAATTATTGTCATTTTAATACTTGTATTATAAAATGCTACCGTATCCTATGTATGTATGTATGTATGTATGTCAACTTCTAGCAGCTACAATTTTGCGAATTTTGAGTTCATACTTTACACAAACCTACTCATATAAATCATACATGCAGTACAGTCACCCGAAGCACCTCAGCCAATGTACTAACCAATAAAGAATGATGAGTCTATTACCGTTCACACAAAACAGACAGGAGGACACGGCTACACATTGTAGGTTCCCACGGTATAGTACTTGGCGCCTTGAGGGTCAACATTGTCCATGCAGCTCTCCATTTCGTCCTTCAAACCAAGCCACACAGAAGACGACACTACAGCAACATCCTTACCCTCATCCTTGTAGCCTACCTAGAGTGAGGAGCGTGATTGTCAGACCAGCCTCTGCGAAAGACTCAGTCAAAGAGAAGAAATGACATAATGTGGGTATAGGTTAGTTAATTTCAGAAAAACCTTGGATGCTCCTAAGACACCCAACACCGTATATGTTTACTGTTGTGACATCACTGACATGTATAAAGTCACGAGCTGATGGGACAGAGATACTATAAACACACACACCTTGGTGGTCGTTTCTACCCGGCGAGATAATGGTGGGTGGGTATAGAAGGGCTGGTGGAGGGAGGAAGGACAGGATGTCTGAGTTGGAAGGTGGTAGGTGTTTCCAAGCATTACATTATTATAAGTATATAAGCTTGATAGTGGACGAGATTTGTTAATCATGACGTCTGTGATATCACTGATAAAAGATTTTCAATTAAAAATGTCTTCAATTTTAGGGAGAGAGCATAATATTATTATTATTGTTGTGTAAAAATATGAAGATATGGGAGTTTTGTAGCCCAGTGGTGGTTTTATAAGATTCGAGGCTAAAAGCAAGACCGTGAACCTAAATGTTCATAATGGCTATACCAAAGTGGTTCGAATCCTGGCCAACGTGTGACTATTGCTGTCTGGCTGAATTCATTACTGCTGGGTATTTCCCGCATATGAAATGTATTCATATGGGTATTCAACCTATTGGTGTGTGTTATGTATACAATAAAGATCACACCTCATTTTCCAAGTATCAAGAGTAGGCTATTGTTGTAGTACAGTATTTTGGAACATATATAACCTCCTTTCCATTTTAACACGTAATATAATTATGTGTTTATCTCAAACATCGTAGAACATTCATCCTAGCAGTTCGTGATGTCAATAATATCGTATACTGTCTCTCCTCCTGATAAATAAGTAACAATTGGTGTAATTCATTATTCAAGCTCCTGGTATAATCTCTGTTTTCTTGCATTGTTTGGGGGCTTAAAAAAATTTTGGTCGAGTGTAGTACATCAATTTGGTTGGTAATTATCCTTGTTGACAGTAATTGTGGTTAATGGGTTAATAGCGGTATATCTGAAGGGTATTATTCTCATTCTTTCCCTCATTTATGGGTTAATCTGACTTTTCTCACTTGTAATAAATAAATATATTGGAACGTTGAAAGAGCAGAGGAGAGCTTCCTGGAGATTTTTTTCCCTCACAACGAATATTTTGCATTTAATGAATTTATTTTACCTGTAACGAATAAATTTTCAAGTTTTAAATTATAATTCATAAATAATATTCCACTACTTAGGTATGGAATGCACTAAAAGTTAGAGGTTTCAAAATTTCATTAACCTTTGACTTTGACATGCAGTGTTGCCAAGTGCAGGGAAATTTTTGTTTTATGGAATTTTGAAGTCCACACAGAGAAATTATAGAAAGGTTGTTCAAGCATAAATGGGGACAATTCTATACCAGACGAAAATTATACCAAAAGGACCCGTCAATGTTCAAGAGTAAACAACAGGGAATTATGGAGGCCAAAAAAAAAAAAAAAAAAGGGAAATTCTAAAGATGAAGTTAGGGAAATTTCGTCAAGCATCAGACCTGGCATCACTGTATAATAATGACGTGTGGTTGACAACTTGACGTCCCCAAAGCAACATGTCGGTCGGTCGGTCAGGCACCTCGATCGGGGCATGTCACTCCAATTCCTGTGGCTGTAAAAGCTCTCTGTACGTCAACACTTGGGGATAATGATCGTAATTTTTATAATGGTAAGTGTAATAAAAACAATGATAATAAAAAACATTTGAGTTTGTGGTATTGATCTAGACTATTGCCTCCATCCAGCTTCTTCTGTTGTGTCCTCAGGGGAAAGGGAGGATTCAGATGGGTGGATATCAGGAGGTCGTGCATGCAGCTGACTCAGGGCCATATTCAACAACATTCATGGTGTATACGAAGGCGTGATACCGGTAAGACGATGGCTCTGTTGTTAAATTATCTATGGAGCCGTCGTCCCAGAACTACACCATCGTCAATGCCACGAATGTTCTTGCATACGGCCCTCAGTGTTGTTGTTCTGGAGGGATTGGTGAGTGATTTGGGTATGGATATTGTTTCTGGAGATAGGTTTTTGGTTGGCAGGGTGTAGACAAGAGATGAGATAGTATTTGTATATGGTATCGTGTGCTGGGTGTTGTTTAGATGTTCCTTGGCATGTGTGGGTGGGTGTTTTGCCATGTAGTGTAGCCTGGTGGGTGGTGTGGGTTTGTGTGTAGTGGGTGTGTGGGTTTGTGTGTAGTGGGTGGGTGTTCTGCCATATAGTGTAGCCTGGTGGGTGGTGTGGGTGTGTGTGTAGTGGGTGGTGTGGGTTTGTGGAGGCTGCAGCAAGTGTTTGTGTACCTCTCATGTCAAGATGAATTAGCTATAGATAAACACACTCAACCATGCAAGTGTTCATCATCCATGCAGCTGTCCGTCCTGTCCTTATAAATTATTTCCTTCCTTCGTGCTTGCTGGCCCACCACTCACTCTGTCAGATTCTCCCTCGGGCTACAGTTTTTTAGGCCTACATGCTGGCCAGTCTTCATCCTCTAAGTCTAATCAGTCTGATGTTGCCACGTGTTGTATCATAGTTAAGGGGGTATATATTTCACTTTTGTGTGTTACATTGGAGTGCCTTGATTCCTGCAAAGTATGCCAGGAAACAGCAGGACCAGATGAACAAAAATAACGGTGTTCTTCTGTTGCTTGGAATTGTTTGGAGGAAACCATATGCCCCAGATTTACCAACACTGTACTTCCCCCTTAAGGAAATCCTGGATAAAGGGTTTTTCAATTCGGAATCAAAGCCAAATATTTTTTTTACATTAATTGTAAGGCACCTGTTGTTAGCAAATTCCTACAAACTGTACCATGAGAGAGAACCTCATTATGGGTTTTGCTTTGTAGCACAGTTTGGAGGAATCAGAAGCCTTCATTTTATACACACTACAGTTCCTTTCATTATTAATAACACATCTGTTTGTATAAAACTTACCCTAGTTCTTACATGATTAAAGGATGCCATAAAAGGATGAAGTACCTCCCTTGTTTACTAAATTTGTAAATGAAACTCACACCATATGCCTTTCATTTACTGTATCACATTTTCACATTAAATAATCATAATCTTCTCTCAGTATACACTGTGTCATAATAGGCTACTTATACACTTAATGTCGTAAATTATTTAATATTCTATGTACTGTATCGAACTATGAATTTGATCAAGACTGTTAAATCATGAATTGATATTTTTGTACATTTTAAGGGGTTGTCACACTATGGAGATTTAAGCCTTGTCCCGTACCGATTATAAGTCTTAGCGAGGTCTTTATCTAAGTTGCTGCGCTTCGGGAGAGGTCGGCGAAGGATATGAGGGCGGCGGGACAGTCAGAAGAGGTCATGGAGAGTTTCAGGAAATTTTTTTGAATATGTACGAAATTCCTAAATTGAGTCGGCGGCCTGTCCGGTAAAATTTTTGGATGCGGATCGTGCCGTTGTCCAGTTATGCTGAACTACGAAAAATTATAAAATGTTAAGGCTAGTTTTGCTAAGCTCTAGAAAAAAACAATGGTTATGCAACTTGTTCTTGGCAACAGTAGGCTATATTACAGATGGTCATAGTTTTTTTTATTGAGCTACAAAAATTTACAGAGAGAGCACCGGATACTGAGATAACTATGGAAATTTACATTGAGCTGTTGATTAGAGATGTCAGTTCCAGATTGTCTTTGTCAACTAATAACGATGGCCTCCGTATTTGTAGGATTGGCTGGCGGTTGTATGAGACTGTGGGAGATATTGCTGTATGCACACTGTATGTTGGTGCAATACCTTTTATATAGCAATTGACGGCCCATTGTGGCTGCGTCAGGGAACATCGTGACAAAGTCTGGAATTTGCATGACGGGGTCGCTGTCAAGTGCACCCGGTATTGCATCAATTGGCGGCCTGCATCTTATATGCGGCGCCTGTCGGGAGCATGGTCGCCGTCCAGTTGGCGTGTTGCGGCGCCTGACGGCATGCGGCAAAGACCATTAGTGCTTTGGCTGTAATGCTAGGTCGCCGTTTGACCGCTTCCAGTCGCCGTCAGACGCCAACTGGACAGCGACTGAGTCCATACTGCCTCCCGACCCACGATTATACCTGTTGGTCTTCAAGGACACACAGGACTCCATATGTCGGCGAGGAAAAATCCTTAAGTCTCCATGTGTGACAGCCCCATTAGCCTCTTACTACCAGTGTATAATGAGAATCAACTGTACATACCTCTATCTGAGTCAGGGTGAAAGAAAAGTTAGTCCCGGATTAGGAACACAATGTCACACTATTTATTTTGTTTGAGAAAATCACAACACATTTAATATTATTATTTATCCTCAGTATGTTACCTCTATCAAGTACACGGCTCTGTACACCTCTCGAAAATTAATAAAAAAAAAAACACAGGTATCATTTTACTCTCGAGAGGGGGTGGTGAGGGGTGGGGGTGATGGAGGGAGTGAGGGGGACGTGGGGAGTGAGAAACATTGGTGGGTGAGGAAGGGAGGGCTAGGATGGGAGGGAGAGAACATTAGGGGGATCAAACCCACTTTACAGATAGCTGAGCATGTGGGACTGGTTACACCCCCACACGCGCACACACTCACACACACACACACGCACACGCATATACACACACATGCACACGCACACCCCCCGTCACGCACACGCATGCCCTTCCAACCCCCACACGCCCTCATAACAACACGAGCTTCTGGTATTTAAAACAATACCAAAAAACGGGGTAAAATTACTGAGTACAAGCATATGGTGAGCGTGACGATGCCACACTGCAGGCGGGCAGGTCTGGGCAGCAGCTGTGGCACCGTCTTGTGGTAGCGGGCGGGAGGAGGGGTGAGGGAGGGTGTGTGGTGGTGGGTGTGGGCGGCTTTCTTTAAACCTCCCGCCCATACCCACTGAGGGGGGTGAGGGGAAATGCGGCAACAATATCATTCATTTAAAGCTTAACAGCGAGAAGCGAAGTTTCAAGTTTTTTCCGTGACCATCATGACAACGGAACAAGAAAAAATAAAAAAATGCATTAACAGCAATAAATATTTTAAAAATATATGAAACATCTGGTATAAATTACAAAAACTTACTTAATTACGCTACTTTTTTCCATTTTTCTTTTTTTTATTATATTCGTCTACGCACATACAGAGAGTAGAGTTTCGTCCTGCCTTTCGCAACATATTACTCCTCTGTGATGTCAGACTCGTGACGCTACGGATGTAAACAAAAGCACGTGTAGTCTCGGCAAGTCTCTTGAGCACCACCGAGTGAGAGAAAAAGAGGGACGGGAGCTAGTAGGAGGTGGAGGACTGGAGGAGAGAAGAGTAATAATAAAAAAAAAGTAGATGGGAGGGAGTAGGGATGGGTGACTGACTGGAGAGAAGAAATGGGGTAACTACAGGTGAGTGTAATTATTATTATTGAATTAAAAAGTTAGATAATTATGGGTTTCAAAAGGTGTTAGAAAATCGTGAATAATAAGACAGTACTGAAGGAATGAAAGTGATGGTTTGATGGTGGTAGAGATAGTGGCAGATTCTACCAACACTATATCATCATCACCATCACAACCATTTGCTAACCACTGTTTCAGCCACAATCACGAGCACTTCAGAGTAGAGTCTGGGGGAGTAGAGGGTGTGGAAGGGGTAAACGCACATTTTCAAACAATTGAGATCATGTAGGCTTTCTTAAAGTGCACACATTTATACACATGTGCACCTACTTAGCACCTGTGTGCACATGACCACCTCCATAATTATACATTATAGTGGTGGAAGAAATTGTGGTTGAACTGTGGTAGCTGGGAATGCAGGAAAGGAAAAAGGGAGTCAGTATGGAGGAGGACAGAAATAGCATATGTTTATAACGGAGGAAGAAAAGACAAGATAAAGAAGGATGACATGGAGATGAGAGTATGAGAGCAGAGCCCAAAAAAGAAAAGAGCATGAAATAACAATGGTCAATAAACGTCAAACACTCATGGACACATTGATAAAAAATTGGATCTTGCAACACTACCTAATTCCCAGCTTTCTTCGTCACATAGTCTTATTGCTTAGAACGGCAAAAATCCACATGGGGAGGAAAAGGGGGGGGGACTGGAAAGTGAGAGACATATTAGATTAGTGGGGTGGCAGGAGTAGTAGAGGGGAGAGAGTGGTGTGGGGGGGGGGGGTTCAAGAGGACGGTCAAAATCACAAATAAAATGTACATTGGAACAACAGCTTGGAATTGACATACAAAAATCCATGGAAAAACGACAAATATTAAGACAGGATTACACTGATGCCAAACGAATTATCAACACAATCGAAGAAACACTGTAACTTGCATAGATTACCATCGTTTTGATTTTTTTTTTTTTTCAAATTCTAAAAAATGTTAAATTGGCCTGTGGGTCCATTGGCAAGCGGTTGTGGCTGTGATATGTCTTCTAGGATCATGGGAAAATGGTACTACTATCACTGTTTATCTTCTTCTTTATTAATATTATTATTATTTATACCATTGATTTGTAGATCTGCATTATTTGAATGATACGTATTTATGATAGCATATGTAATTTATAATGGGCAGGTTGTCATGTTACCACCACAAAAACTTGTAAGTTGTCAACGTTTAATTAATAAACTTTACGGTACTTTAGTTCATGTTAATACAAAACTGTTCTTCATTTATTATGTTTTTAGTGAGTTATTAATATTGATGATTTTGTTGCAGTCTGAGGCACCATATTCCTTGAACCTACACAAGGTGGGAGGTTGGGGTGGCTTCTGTGGGTGAGGAGTGTCAGCCATCACACACACAACAGTGCCAGTCAAAACACCTCACTCAGAGTTACCTCTACTACATCACAAGTACTCCACACACTGATCATCTTGCTGCACCATAAGAATTTCCCATTCCGCACCAGAGGAATTCCTAACAACATTTCAAATGCTGTTACTATCAGGATTCTCATTGTTGTAAATATGAGTTCTGAACATAGCATTTGATGCTGATCCTAATTAATTACCAATTCTGTACCATGGTAGTTACCAGCACTATGCATCAAGCACAAAGTTTGCCTGTGCTTTAACCATACAGTGTCCTCATGCTAAACAATAGGTCATTTCAGCTGTTCTCCTAGTAATCAGCTACCAGCTATTATGAATTATTCCTAACCTGGCTCTTTAGTGCACCTACATACAAAACAATAAGCTCATCAAAATCTAATGACTGATGGATATGCTACAAGAACTCTGCACCTAGGTTACTGAATTCAGTGACTGGTTACCTCAGCCAATTATTGTACCAGTCTTGATAAGGAGTGACTTTTTTTTGTTAACATACTATCTGTGACAACCTCCAAGAGCACAGCAACATGTGAAACTTTGAGCAAGTACAGTAGCTGGAGGTGCCACTTTGAGTGCAAGCAGACTCAAAGACTCTTAATAAGACCATACTGTACATATTTCTCTTGACAACCAAAAATGAAAAATACCACATAATCTATGTTCAGAAATAAAAGTAAAAATATCTATCTTCGTTCTCAAGTCAGCCAAAGAGCAATGAAGTGAAACACCCTATTTTCTCCAGCCAACATATATAACTTGGGGTTGAGGATGGCTATGCTGTGGAACTTGGTCCTCAAACAACCTGCCAAACTAAAGTAGAGTGACCTCTGATGAGACCAAGTGACTGACTGAGATGACTGCACCCACCCTCACTCTCAGTTTGTCTGCTTCACTTCACTCTACCTACCTACCTACCTAAACTACCAACCACCGACTTATCATCCACCATTCTGTGTAAAAGGTATGTATTTATTTGAATGTGTATATATACAGTATTATATGTTTGTCTCTTTTATAATGTATTTTAGCTTGAAAGTACATTAGCTACATTTCCTGCTTCTCTTACATATAAACTTCCCTGCTCCCCTTGTTGTAGAGCATGGTAGGTCTATAGTACACATAGGTGGTCTGGCTAGCTACATCTTGGCTTACATGTGGCCCCATAAGCCCTTGATTTTATAGGCAGTAGCATATCCATAGAAAGGAAAGTTCCTGATACTGCCTCAATTCCCCACCTGATGTGATCACTGCCAACAACACTGTACAGATCAACAAAGCTAAAAATAAAGTTATTGATAAATACAGCCCCTAAAGTTAGACATCTGGACTTGGCGAGAGGGATTTCTTATGCAATCTATATAGAAAATTAATCATAAAAATCATTAATCAACACTGAGGTTAAAAACTCGTAATGGATGAGGGGATTGCACGTAGACCAATTGCGTCAGAAAGGAACATTAATGAACGGTATATCACACAATTAAAATTGTCAATGCATGAACATTCACACACTAACACACTCCTTGCATACACATGCACACAATACTTTCCCTCCCAACCAGACACCAGTCCCATAGGTAAGAAAAATTGAATGATAACAAATCCCACCGCTCAAACAGACACACACTCACACGCATGCATGCGTACATAGATACACCCATTCATTTTCTCAAAATATTCCCATTGGAGGGAGTTCACAACATGATGAGCACCAGATTTGTCACATGAGCACCCATTAGTAAAGGAAGTAAATGTTGAGCAGTCCCTGAGCCTAAAAAACAAAGGCCAACACACAAGGAGGGGCACCAATGTGACCTGTAAATTGTCTTCAGGAAGGGGACTGTCTGGTGGGCATTTCCTTTACTCTTGTGTGTTAATGTGTACACAAAACATCTTGACATATGTACAGCAGTTTAAAATACATGTACATGGACTTCTGCTGTATCTCAAGAACAACCAGACACAGACTAAGATTGTACTATCTAGGCAGACCTCTCTCCAGAGCACCTTCCCAGCTCTTACTCCCAGACCGTGGCTACTCATCTGCTAACATAAACCCACTGGGCTTAAATATAAACAAATGGGATTACTTGACCAATGCCGAGTATTGGCTAAATATCCATAAAACACCTTCATAGGCTTTCTATATATGAATTTAGTGCATATCTACCAGGTGCCTCAGATCAGATACATAAATATTGTAACTGTATGTGCAGTGTAAGTACAGTATTGTTTGCATGCTTTTCAGTGAATGCTATCAGACCTTAATTAGAATTAATGTGTGCCACAACCCTAGCTCTCAACCGCTTGCCTGTGGATGCCATCTGGATACACCACTTACGTATCGATTCAATCAAAATAGTGGATACAAGAGGGTGGGGATGGGGGGGGGGGCCAGGTGAAAAGCCATGGACTGCGTGTATATATATATATATTTATAAAAAAATTCTACTCGTGGTTCAAAAACACGTTCAATCACATATGGGTGAGAGAAGCGATTTGTCTGTGAAGAGTCACGTAATTGGTAGCGTATAGTTTCAAAACAGTCGTCTTTGTTTTTGTTATTGTTAACATATTTATTCATAATTATTTATTTATATCTGAGCAATAAGAAGTTCCTCAATAACTGACTTGAGATTCATTGTGGATGGAGGAGGAGGAGCAGACTCATTTCCGGCCGCCTAAAAGATACAAAGTTTTTTACACACTCTAAAAAGACGACACTGAATTGCGTTGACTGTAAAACACACACACTTTGTTATTTTTATATGTTACAACACCTGTCACACACCTGATTTACACACCTGACATGTAACTACTGTAGATTACACTGCTGCTGCTGCTGCTGTGGTATGGGAAGTAGAAGTGTTATAAGATTTAAAAATTGGTATTATCGTAAAACCCGGAGGTAATCTGCCTGTGACATCAGGGGGCTAGGGTTAAAGGGAGAAAGGGAGTGTTTAAGAGGATGGAAACTTGTACATTTATATATATTTATATATATATACATCTCTGCCAGTGGGGACTCTTTAATGGAGGTGTGAGGGGAATCTTTATACAAATACAGTATTGCAAAAACGAAAAAGTTAGTGGATGGTGAGGTGCGTTCGGAAGTGCGTCTGCTCATCCAGCCCAAAGACTTGTTGACTGAAGTACCAGTAGCTGTTGTTCTTGAGAATATTATCATGGCTTACCAAACTGTACCATTGGGCTATGTAGAAGTGGATATGGGGACTCTTTACATTTTATTGGTTGGGGATTAGAGCAGGGGAAGGAATCCAACAGGAAAAGGGTAGATTGGTTTATTGGGGAGTGTGTTGCTACTGTGGAAAGTGAGGGTGAGGGAGTCGTGTAGCCTGGCTATTAAACGTCGGACTGGAAAGTGAGCTACCCAAAACATGGATCTTGGCTGAATCGATGAATGAACAAACGACTCTGAGGGATTATTTCTGTTGAACACTGTGTGCGTGGAAAACTTGACTGGTGTCTCTAAATATTGCACCAAAAGTGGAGAAAAAAATAGGAGAGTTTTTAAATTGTGCAGTCCATATAAAAGGGGGCAAAATTTCTGTTATTTTTCTTTTCGGTTGAGGTGGATGGTTGGGGTATGGAGGGGGTATATTTTAAGGGATTTTGTCTTGAAGGGAGGTTCAGAGGATGAGGTCAATCTGAGGAGGTGTGTTAGAGTGGTTGGGGGAAATGAGTCTTAATACTACATTCACAATAGTCTCATGGAAGGAACTGACTCGCACTACACACGAAATCACTGAGTCACTGTTTTCACAATTCATTCTGGACTTGTGGGGTTCTCTGGGATGCCGAAAGGAGCCATTTATCATTGTTTATGGTCGGTCATCCTGGAAACCTCGGTTGGTTGGTTGGGACTTGCGTTATTACTATTATTTTGTTTACTTTACATTGTCTATGTTTCTGATCTCTCATGTGAACAGACACACTCACTCTCACTTGCCTCACACAAAGCGTTCAGTTCTTCAATTCCACTCTTCATCACTGTCAGTTTCATGGAGGTTCTAAAAGCATGTAAGCTCATTTGTTTCACACCTGGTCCAGAGGATTTCACTGTCCGGGTTTTTTTTGTGGTCTTCCTATTTCCACAGCAGGACTTGACTCATCCATGCAGGTTCAGAATTAATGTCATAAAAGGACTGGCCACCACCTACTGAACAACCTCCCGTGCAACGACTGGGAGGCGGACAGACAGACAGATAGACAGACAGACAGACAGACAGACATAGAGCACTCTGCCACGTTTCATTGTTTCTCCCCCCAAAAGTTGAGCACTGCCTTGGGAACTGCTACTTTCACTGCACTTGTTTTGAATAAGCATTTCTTTTCTGGGATCACCAAAATGTGGGACCATTTATCAGAGTCCACCAGCAGGGAGTTTGGATGAGGGTGGTCAGGTAATGGGGGAGGGAAAGAAATGGAGGAGGAGGAGGAGGAGGAGGAGGAGGAGCAGCAGTAGGAGGAGGAGGGAGGCTCATTTGGAGGATGTAAAATATGTGTTAGTATGTAAGGTGGTGGGGTGGAAGGGACAGTGTGGCATCTGTGAGCAACATTGGGCAGGAGGGGAAGAGTAGTAGGTGTGGGTGGGGCAGGCTGTGTCACAGTGGTAAGTTCTCTGGTGGTGGGTGAGATCACTGGCCTAAAATTGGTGCCCAGATAAAAAGGGGGGAATATTGATGGTGCAACCCCTAGAATGCTCCTCACTGTATGGGGAAATATGGGTAATGGAGAGGAGAATAAGGATGTAAGTGGTGGCTTGGGTGGTGAGGGGGAAGTTGTAGGGACGTAGGTGTGGTGAGGGGGCAGGGGGGGAGTGTGAGGGATGTTGCGCGAGTGCATCACAAGTAAATATGCTTAGCACTTATTAATATTATTATTATTTTTATTATTATTATTATTATTATTATTATTATTTATTATTATTAATTATTTATTATTATTATTATTATTATATTATTATTACCCTGTCATGTATGGCAATCACTCTAGTTATTTTTTTTTTCATAATTTTTCCTTTCCTCCAAGCACGCGTGAAACTTGATTCTTCCTGCCACATCTCGTTCGCACATTTGAGAGAGAGAGAGAGATACACAGCCTTCTTCCCTCTTTCGCACCGGACAGTTGGGGTGAGGGGATGAGAGAGGAGGAATTGGAGGTGGAGGAAGAGGCAGAGGGAAAATTGGAGGAGGAGGAGGAGGAGGATGAGAGGAGGAGCTGCCCTGGTGCCGAGGTCAACAGATATATATATTTATGTAAAAAAAAAAGGAAAGAAATGAAAAGCTTAAAAAAAGTAACGAGGAACAAACACGAAGACAAATAATTTTACAGTGAGCACAGGAAATGGCCTTTTGGGGGGTAGACCTATTTCCTTATTTCTTTTTTTTTTTATATAGATAAAGTCTTAAGTTTTTGTTATTTTTTAGCTTTTATACATCCGGCTAGCATGCTAAACTTCTCTATCGTTTATTTATTATCCTCCCAGGCATCCCGACTTCTACAATTTCCACCAAGGAGCTGTATTTTTTTTTTTTAATTATTATTATTTTTTTATTTATTTTTTTTTGTTCTAGAAGCCTCCAAAGCCCATTCCCATGCTGGTCTGCTTGATGCGCTCTAACATAGCATTCTGGGAGTAGCCTTGCGCATAGGGGGAGTTAGCATAGGGGGAGGGGTAGGGGAAGCGAGGTGAGGGGACATGGAAACCAGGGGCAGTAGGTGGGTAGGGGAAGGTGGAGTGTCCTGGAGGGTGAGGGTAGCTTGAGGAGGGGTCAGAGTACTGGGAGTAGGGGTAGGGGAGCTGTGACCCCATTGAGGAGTGGAGGGCACCCATCCCCATAGAGGAGGACCCCATACTAGAGGGCATGGGGGAGGTGGAACTCATCAATCCCGGGGATCCCATGAAGGAAGACCCCATAGAGGGGGTTGGGGCCAACATGGAGGGGCTGACTATTTCAGGGTAGGATGGGGGCCCTGGGGCTGTGGGAGGTGGGGCAGGAGAATAGGACTGGCTATACATGGAGGGTGAGGGGGCAGGGTTAGAAGATGAGGCAAGGGAGGAAACGCTGAAGGAGGAGGTCGAGGGGGAGCCAAGGTCATACGTGGAGGAATAGGACATGGTGGTGCTGAGACTGGAGGAGGCCAGGGAGGACACACTGAAGTTTGTACTCAGGTTTGTACTGGTGGAGGGGTAATGGGGTGAGTAGGGCTGCTGCTGCTGTGGGGAGCCATATGGGTACCCTGATGCACCCCCAGAGCCTGTTCCGCCCCCTCCGCCCCCAGGGTAGCTGTAGGAGGATGTGGCTGGGGCATGACCCGGGCTGAAGGGTGGGGCAGGACCGGGTGTGGTCGGGGTCGAGCATGGAGCAGAGTTGGAGTGCTGGGAGTGTTGGCTGGTGCCATCCTGCTCACTCAGGCTGGGGATTTGGTCTACCAAGGACTCCAGCCCAGACAGGCTCTTAGAGGCAACATCTCCTTTCCCACTCATGGTCGGAGACTGTCCAGGATGGACTGGAGCTGGCTTGGCCATAGAGGGAGAGTGTGATGCAGTGGAGGGGTAGGAGGGGTAGTTCTGGTAGCTGCTGCCATCCACTGGAGTTGTTGGGTTGGAGAATTGAGACTGTGGCTGAGGCTGGGGCTGGGGTGGTACAGGAGTCTTGCCCTCATCAGGGTGGCTCGGGGTGAGAGCTGAGGGAGTGTGGGCATCCCCTGGGGTGTGGGCAGGGGCTGAGGTTTGGGGTAGGGGGGTCATGTCCCCATCAGGCATGCTGCTGGGAGGTTCAAAGTCTGGTTGTGCCATGAGGGGGGAGGCAGGGGGGGAAGCCAGGCCCAACTGATGCTCCTCATCCACCTTCAGTTCCCCTTGGGTATCCTGGGATGAGCACCCAGAGTACACTCTCCCTGCCTGCTGGGAGTTGACTGCAGGGCCTGGGGAGTAGCCCGGAGACTGACCAAACTGATGTGGGGTGGGTCCTCTGGGCACCATGGCAGGGGTGTGGGTGGAGGGCTGGCTCTGACTGCTGGTGTGGTTGGGGGTGAGGGAGCCCCCATGGACTGGAGTAAGGTTGCCCCCACCATGCACTGGGGTGAGGTTGCCTCCATGTACTGGAGTGTGGCTTCCTGCTCCATGAACAGGGGTGAGGGACCCACCACCATGTACTGGGGTATGATTACCAGTTCCATGTACTGGAGTTAGAGATCCCCCACTATGGACTGGAGTGTGACTACCACCATGGACTGGAGTATGGCTTCCTGCACCATGTACTGGGGTGTGACTTCCTCCATGTACTGGGGTGTGACTACCACCATGCACTGGAGTATGACTTCCTCCCCCACCATGCACAGGGGTGTGGCTACCCCCTCCACCATGTACTGGGTTGTGGGTACCTGCCCCACCATGCATGGGGTTATGTGTGGGGGCATGTACTGGGTTGTGGGTGGGGTACTGGGGTGAGAAGGTCTGGGGTCCGGGAGTGGGGCTGTAGCCTGTGGGGGACATGATTCCATTGATATGAGCCAGGCCCACTCCCTGTTGCTGGCCTGGGTGCTGACCCAACTGGGGGTGCTGACCCAGCTGATGGGGGTGCATGTGCTGCTGCTGCTGTTGGGCCAACATCTCCTTCAGGGCTTTGGGCTTGCGGCCAGGTCTCTTGGGAGGTGGTATTGTACCATCCTCCAGTACCTTTTTAGGTCTGCCACGCTTCTTTTTGATGGGTTGTTCCCCATTGAACATGAGAGGATCTGTGCTCACTGGCCGGGGGCGTGGCCGTGGTGGGGCATTGGGGTCATCTGGGGTCTTCTTGGGACGGCCCCGTTTCTTCCTAATTGGGATTGTGGGACACTCCATGCAATTGAGTTGTTCTCGGGTCATGCCATTGAGGTTGAATAGTGTCCTGGGCATCTCCTTGGTGATTTCATCATCCTCCATATCCCCCTCCAGCTTGGTGCCCATGTCTATTTCTTCCTTGATCACCAGTCGGTCTTCATCATGCATTGGAGGGCTCATGGCGTCTAAAGGGGCCTGTGGGGGAAGGGGAGGCCGGCAAAGCTCTCCCCCAGTTGCAGGCATCCCCTCTGCACACTCTCTACCCATTCCTCCCAGCTCCATCTTTTCAGGTGGCTCCATCTTCAGGTTCTTGACCTTATTGTTTATACAGGTAATCTCTTCCTCTTGTAGCTCTTCCAGAGTTCCCTTCAGGAAGTCCCGGAACTTGCGTAGGGCAGTGTAGAAAGGTACCTTGTCTAGGGCACGTGGTAGCTGGGCACAACGGGCAGAGGATGATGGCATCACCCACACATGCTGTGGGCAAAATTTGATCATGTTAGTTTACTGAGTTAAATACAGTAATTGGATTGGGGGTGTACCTTGAAGCTTTGACTTAATATGTAAGGATTTCATGACTTCTACACAAATTTATCTCAAGCCTAGCCATATTAGGTGAGGCTTGGATGTTCAATTATAAATGTGCAACCATATTCTTAGCAATCTTGCTTGTCTAATCCATATAAATGTGACCCTAAGGGTGAGGTACCACCTCTTCTCTACATCCTTTCACGCTTTTAGACTGAAATAATATGACATTACCTTAACATAAGATATCCCATATGGGCTGCTAGCCTGACAAGTGACATCAGGCAGTACCGGTGGTAATTATTCTTATTATACCTTTACTGTGGAATTGGTTCGTCATATGATATCCTGATTGTTGATTCTTAATGGCAGTGCATACAGTATATGTGAAAATATATTGCATAAAATTAAATCTATATTCTGTAGTCATATAGGTCATGAGAAGAATGGGAAAACATTGGCATGTATTTTCAACCTTGTCCCAAGAATATTGATTAATAAAGGCATTTTATGTGAATATTTTACTTCGATGATGTAAATAACGTCAGTGACCAGCTTACAGAAGTTATCATCAGTCGGCCAGAATGATAATATGTATAATATTAACCCTGTAATGTATAAGTAGTTGAGATATCTTCCTGTTAATATATGTACAGTATTTTTAATATATATTCATCTTCTTCACTACCCTAATGCAAGTCAGTTTTCATTGCCCATCCCTATGTATTTACTTACATATTTAAATATCTTCACTACAGTACCTCTAAACAATCAAGTTTCTTCACTTTCCATTCTTCATAATCCCCAACACATCTTCACTGCTGCAACCCCCACACAAACATATTACACTATGAATCCTTGAAGTGACCCAGTGCTTAGCTTGATAGAAGTAATTTGTGTTTATTCTAAACAGACAAATAAATGGTAATTTGAATTGTAGTACATAGGGGGGGGTTGAGTTTTCACAAGTGATACATACAGTACTACCCTGCTTTGTAGAGATGATATCGTATGGTAAATGGTAACTTCCATTTCAGTTATAAATTTTCAGTCACATTTATGTGTTGTACTTTCTGTGAGATATTGTGGTACTAGAACTGTTATGAAAGATTGTATCTGACTTTCTGGTATGATAATGATTTCTATAACAAGTACATTCCCATATTTTCCAAGTAAAAACTAAACTTACATTTTTTTTTGGTATATTTATTGGTCAAGTGACCACTGGACACCTCTGTGCCACATATTTCTACTTCTCTTTACAAAGAACACGCCATCACTAAAGCAAATATAATTGATAAATGGATGATGAATGTGCAGTGAAAGTTAAGGGTCTGACCAGTAAGATAGGTCAGACTCCTGCACACCATATCCTAGCTTCTCTCTCCCAATTTGGCGTTATTGTCCACTTTTCTCGGTCTGTGAAGGGGGAGGGGAAGTTGAGCAAATCTGCTCTTGTTAAGTTTTTGACAACTGAGATGGCGATAGAATGTGTAGCGGCCAGGAAGTTGGTGGAGGGTGACTGCCACCTGGAGCTGTACAGAGTTCCTACCTCACCAACTTCACCTCCAGTTGAAAAATCAGAGGTCAAAGACCTGAACACTAGGACTGAAGAGGACAGGAATCTACCACCCATCTTGCCTTCTTACAGCCAAAGAGATAAGCTCAAATAGGGAGCCAAGCTTTAGAAGAAGATTATTAAGAGAAAGTTAGGTGATGTAAGCATCAGAAAGAAGGAAGGAAAGAAGAGGAGAATCAGCACACTAACTGACTCACCAGTACCTTTTACTGTTCCACTACTTTCACCTTTAAGGTTATCTCCACCCCAAGTACATTCTTCACATCCGTTACCCATATTGGCATCACCATCACTAAGTCCAGCAGTATCACCACAGAGTTATGCAACACCATCACCAGCAACATCACACGTGGAAAATGGGATGGTTCATATCCGAGGATTTGATGAGAACTGCCCACGGGACTCTCTTTTGGCTGCCTTCACAAAGTATGGAACCATGAAACGTCTTTGGACCAAGCCTATGGCCACTTATGGCTTTGTCATATATTGCAACAACCAAGAAGCATCAGCAGCAGTGGCAGCTTCTCCTATAACTATAGGAGGAGAATAGGTCCAGGTGGTGTGGCCAGACTCGAGGCCACTACCACACACTGATTATATCAAGGTACATATCCGAGGGTTCAGGAAAGATTGCCCCCGATAGATTCTATTGGAAACCTTCAACAAGTATGGGGCAGTGAAGCGCTTGTGGACCAAGCCTTTGGGTACAATTGGATTTATCCTGTATAGCAACAATGAGGCAGCAACAGCAGCAGTGGCAGCCTCCCCTGTGACAGTAGCAGGGGAAAATGTGAATGTGTTGTGGCCTGAGGACACTCCAAAAAAAGTTTTTGTGGGTGGACTTGCCCCTTATATCACAGAAGATGATATCGTCACTGCTCTTGCTCATTTTGGAACAATTGTAAAACAGAGCCGTCCCAGGAGCGAAAATGGACAGCCTCTTTCCTTTGCTTTTGTCACCTTTTCAAGAGCTATAGATGCTGACCGTGCTGTCCAGGTAGGCTTTGTGTGTGTTACCGGTTGTACCTGGAGGATCAAGCCTACCAACAATAAGTTTGGCATGCTTGAAGCCCTTGACAACTTATGAACATCTATCTCCCTCTGGACTTTATGAAAAACATATTGTACTACGTATTTCTATTAATTCTGCAAAAACAAAGCAGGGTAGTATATTTACAAGGGAGAAAGTACAGGTATTATATTGTTCTGTCCCTGAGCTTTTCCCACCCACCAATGCTCCATATATGTTACATAAATATGTGTAAGGGTAATGCTGATAGTACAGCTGGGGAGAAAATATTTATGTCGAATTCAAGGCATAAGTTTTGTTCATAAAACCTTGGAAAGGAAATCACAAATTTTGCCAGCTTCATCTCTAATACCTGCCATAAATATTTGTTTACGGTACTATATTTTAACTTGTCCTTCATTTAATCATATCTCCAGCCATGTCTGTCATCTCTTTTCCTTCTGTGTATATAGCCCCACCCTTTTTATTTTTTCCACTTCCCTTATAATATTCCTTCCCCCTCTCCTCTCTCCTCTCCTTTTGTTTGTGTTCTCTTCTCTTACCGTATGAGTGCCCTCAATCTTCTCAGGTTGTCTGCCAAATGAGAATTCCTTCTTGCCTGAGAAAATCTCATAGATGCCCTTGCCATTGAAGACTGCAATACGTGGCTGAAATCTTTGCAACTTTGACAACAGGATCTGGCCACCTGAGGGAGAAAAGGAGAAAACTCAGATGTGGATTGTTATTTTGTATTTTATAAAGAGAAGAAATAATTTGCCCTTTTCCTTGGGCAAAGTCTCCTTCCATCCAGAAAGCAAAGAAGATCCTAAAATGTCAACTGAGTGAAACGTAGCCCTTATAATTATGATAACTTCACTACCTGTATAATGATTTCACTCTAGTTAATATAAAATGAATTTGGAACTTGACACAGGCAGCAAGGAAGAAATTTTCAATCTATTTCAGTTTATAAATTCAGTAATACTGTTGGTATTTTATAAATTATAGCAACTTTTCATACTTTATCACACAGTTTGGGTCTTGTACATATATGAAAAAAGAGAAAGTGTAGGGAAAAAATGAGTTAATATGAGGTAAGGACTTTTATCAGTACTTGTACTGTACAGTACTGAGGAGAGGCACATTTTCTTCCAGCAGTTACATAAATAATTTGCCAAAACTCCAAATCCTAGTTATATGCTAAGAGTGAAATTAATGAAGTATTCATTATCTAGGGGAGCTGATGTATGACTGTATTTATACTGTAGTAAGAAATGTTGTAGTATACTACTGTTGAAGTTTAACTCAACACATATTGTTGAATATAGATCTAGTAATCTCAGCCCCCTAAAGACTGTACTGTACAGTATAAACCTCTCAAAGGAAATATTTGCTGTACTATACAGTACTGTATTACATTATTATCATATTTTCTACCGGATACTGAACATATATTTGTCTTCGCTCTGCTTGCATACACTCTACTTCTTTAAACTGTTTAATTAGCATAATAGGCTATGTATTATTTTGTTATACAGTACTGTAAATTATCATTCAGTTGCAGTACTTCATGTGCCTGAATATTATGTGATTAAGATTATCCATATACTGTCGTAGCAGAATTGTCCAATTATAATTATTCTGCCAAGCAGGATGGATATTTATGTTTTCTCTCTTCATTAGTCTGTAGGGGTAAAGTAAAAGGTGTTTTAATTTTACCTCAAAACCATTGACACTCAGAAACTGTTGCTCTGTTGAGACCCATATTTTCATATACAATATTTGCATTTGAAGTTTGCTGGTTCTACAGTACAAAGAACAGTAGTGTAAGTAAACAAAAGTGAAAAGTACCCCCAAGTTGAAAGCTTTTAAATTGTCGAGTTTTAGCCACAACCTATGCTGTAGTTCTAGTTATGATTCTCCTAAAGTTATTTAACTAGTGCCTGAAAATGTATGGTACTGCTGGTTATCTGTTACTGTGAAACAAACAGTACAGTACCGTTCATGTTGTGCTGGTAATTACCCTATGTCTGATTGACTGATGTGTAACTAGGTGACCTTTGACCAATCATGATTAAGTTTCTGGATATAGTATAGGCTGTAGATACAGGATTTACCTTTAGCCAACAACAGAAAAGCAGACTTTTCACTATTAGTGCTGGACACTAACCTTCCTTGATCTCTTTCCTTGTGAGGTCTGCTGAGCCTCTGGTCGTCCGGGCAACAATGTTGGTGAAGCCAATGCCATGCTCCAGTAGACGGAAATCATCATCGGAGGTCAGGGGCTCAGGGATCAGGCCGGAGAGGTACAAACACTTCCCTGTGGATGTGGAGAAGGCAGGGGTTAGGGACCTCGGCATTGTTGTTGTTGCTGCTGCTAGTGGTTGGAAAGAGAAGAGAAGGGAAGGTGAGGAAGGATAGAAAGGGAACTGGAAGGCTTGGCAAGGAGAGGAGGAAGAGAATGTGAGGTAAAGGAAAGAAAAGAGAAGGTACCATAATGAAAGAGGAAGGGAAGTGAGGGAAAGTAAGGCTTATAGGGTAAAGCAGGTGCTGTAATGATAAGGAGCAGAATGAGATCACTAGAAGGATTGAAGTACGTTTGAGGGGGCCAAAGAAATGGGAGAATGAGAGATTTGAGAGCTGTAGCTTAGATAAGGGGGAAACCGAGATGGTGTGAATAGTCTAGGGAGTGTTGGTTGGTAGCCAGTTAGAAGGTTGTAGGGAGTAATATGTGTGAGGAAGAAGAGAAAATTGAGTGTTTGGTATAATGTGAAATGTGAAAATAAGATACTGTAGTTGATTAGAGAGATTTAAGTAATTTTGAAGATAGGATGTGAAATTCAGATGACTTATGTGAGTAGTGTAGTTCTGAGGAGTAAGTGACTAAGCATTGCCTGGGTAGCAGCTGCTTAATTCTTTTTTTCTGTATATGTACCAGTTTGTATAGGGAGTGCTTGAGTGAGAGTGAAGAGGAGTGTGACTAGAGTGGATATCTATTTTATTTAAAATTCAAATTGTTAGTCTGATTTTCTCAAGATAAGGAATCGATTCTTACAGCTTAAACATAACTGGAAATGTTTTATAGGCAATTGATGTTAAGTAATTTCAGGGTGACTTGGTGAAGTATTTTGTTTAATCTTGAAAGCTTGACAAGAGGCCTAACTCCAATTAAGAGTCTTGGGAGTCTGAAGGAAAACAAAATGTTCTGGAGAATTATTGGAGTTTATTTGATAATCACCATAAATTATTACTGAATGAAGATTTTATGGCTTGAGATGCAGGGGTGAGACTGACTTGTTCAAGCAAAAGAGAGAGAAATAGATTGAAGGAGAAAGTGAGGATCATTGGAAATGTTAGGTAATGGATGAGGAAAGGTTTGGGAAAGAGATCAGTGATATACTCAAGAAAATTGAAGGCCATTGATTCCTGCAAACTCTGCCACAAATTGAAACCTACTGTAGAATGTGGAAATTTTTGTTGTGACATAGTTTGAAGGAATCAACATATCCTCCCATTTTGCTGGTAAGATCACAGGTCCCTTGTAGGTGAAGATTGACAGACAGACTGCCATAAGAGGAATAGCAAAGGGTTTACTCTTTTAATATTTTTGTGTGCTCCAGAGCAATATGTATGAAAAATGAAAAACATGCATATTCTGTACTCCACCACCAGCAAAGTGACATTGTGGTATAGATATGGTCATCATTATGACTGACTGTGCTGATAACAAGAAGTTTAATAACAAAGAAATCAGAGAAGTTCTCTTTAGGAATACAAGCAGACAACACAAGGAACACTACAGTAACTATGAGACAGGTGGATAAATAGTGTACAAAGAATAAAGGAAAAAGAGGGAGAGAGAGAATTATAGAAATAAGCAAGTTTGAACAAAGGCAAACTAGAAGGCAAAAGAACTGATCTGGAAGATAAACCAGATGTCATACTGAAGGGCTTAATAAGTGAGAGGCGAGCACACCTGTCATTAAACATTAGATATTTTTTTTTTTATTCCGTGATACAGATTTAGCAAAATGTAAAGAAAAGGTTGAGCAAAGAAACAAATGGGGAACATTTCCATCAAACTGACCCCCCTCTCCCTGATTTTTACAGACATGAGTATACTGTACAGGAGTGAAAAGGGAGTGAAACAGATGGAAGCCAGAGGGAATTGAAAGGAAAGACGAAAAGGCCCTGATCAACTGGATGTTGATATTATCCTCCATGCTTTCAGAAGTGATAGTGGACAAAGTGTAGTCAATATAGTACTTTGAAAGAGTAGGCCTGGAGAAATTGAAAAGGAAAAGACGAAAAGGCCCTAATCAAGAAAACGTTAAAATTATCCGCCATACTCACAGAATTGGAAAACTGTACAAAGAGAAAGAGAACAAAATCATTGGGTGGAGTGGAGAAGCAATAGGTTGATAGCTTTGTGTGCTTTATGAACCCTCACGCCCATGGGCGAGGAGCATTCACCAGAATTTAATTTTGTTGGAAGGAACGCATTTTTGGATTATTCCATTTTTTGAAAGATATTTGTAGTAGTGATTAAAAAGAAAATTTTTTGATGCTGTAAATTTTTAGTTCCTTTATTCCAACATGTTGGTTTAGTCAATTTCTCTCTCAAACCTCTGTTAATTATATGATCGCGTCCTCTTTTAGCTTAATTTTTCCAACATGAATGAGAAAAACTGTACTATTGTCTTTGTGGTATCAGTTTTTATGATTCATTTCTATCATATGAAAAATTCTTACTGGCCGATGGTTTTATTATATCCAGCATCCATACACAAGCACCTTAGCTTCATATTGCAAAGTACCTAATTGCAATGTTTCCAACCAAATAGAGATAATAGCCAATGTTAAGAATTATCACAACTCTGGCAATTTCAGGTGTATGTATGGTATCAAGAAATAAAGAATAACAGGAACAGAGTTGCAGTCACAATTTATTGACATGGGAGAGGAACGGAAAGTGTTGGTGGGATGGGAGTGAACACAGGAAAGAATTTCGGTGACAGTAGACAAAGCACAACAGAAAGACAGCCCAAAAAATAAAACTAATCATTGCTATAAAGGGGAGGAAGAAATTAATGGAAACTATGGCAGCAAATGAGTAATGAAATAATGGTCAAACAATATTGTATTAAAAAGAATAGCTGATACTAAAAAGACCAAGATTGAAATTTGATAAGAAATGAATATTGAGATACAGTAATTTACACTGTCCAATAATTTCTATGGACACTACTCATCCTTTGGCTAGTTCAGTGAAGAATAAAGGAAGGTGAAATAGAAAGGTGGATGAATCAAAGTATGAAATGTGGATGTCAGTGCATACTTGAGAAGAAAGTAAGTACAGTACAGTACGTATTCTAGAAAATGTGAACACAATTACAGTACAGAGAAAGTTATTTCTGAATGAGATTGCCTACGATGATACCCAGGATGGTAAAAAAACAGAGGAGAATAAAACACTGACTACTACACATATGCATAGAATATGCATTATTTTTCAGGAATCTTATATACACTACAGTATACAGCAAGAGAAATATATGTAAACCTGTGTAATCATAAAAGAAGGAAAGAGAGGAGAGAGATCGGAGAATGCAGTTCACAGACATGAAAGAAAACTCAGATCTCGGTATAAGTTAAAGTAAACAGAAGAAAGCATTTAGGGATAAATTGGAAGACACTGCATACATAAAAAGAAAATGCAACTTAAAAATGGAAACTAAGAACAACAGAAAAACATAGTAGAAAATGTATACACGCAAAGTAAATGTAGAATTAAAGGGGAAGACTAAATGACATCAAGACATGACAGAGGTGTAATCTTGGACCATACTCACAGAAATGGTTGCCTGGGCCGGCATAGTGATGACCCTTGTACGCAGCGAACAAACCTGGATTTATACCGATCTGGAAGGGGAATTTAGAAATCTTCATGTTACCATTATTAGACTGCTCACTCGGGCACGGGCCCAATGGTTGGTATTGTGTCTGTTTGTGTGAGATGAGAAAAATTTTGAGAATTTTGGTAGATTTTTTTTTTTTTTTTTAATATTTCATTACATTTTATACTTTTACAACAGGGATTCAGTGAAATTATTAGATTCTAGTTTCAGTGCTGATCTTAATTAATACATGTGGTGTCTTTGTTCAGTATTGTCATAATGCAAAGATTTCATTTGAAAACAAAAAATTACTAGTACAGTATATAGATATATGACACAGACAGAACACTAGGGCAAACTGTATCAATTTCTATAGCCTCATAAATAAACATGATACAGAGTATAAAATTATATATACACAGTATACATTTATTCAGCAGTGGGTGTTACAAACTTTTAGTTACTTTCATACAGTAACATACAAAGTGTTAGTACAGTACAACACTAGACATTGTAGGTGGGATGAACCTAATGTACAGCCCAGTAAGTTATGTACATACATGGCCTCATACTTCACCCAATTTGCAGGTGGTTGTATTTACAGAATGTGATCTTAATTTGAACCAGCCACATTACCACTTCATAGCAATTTCTTAATCATGTACCACATCAAGCAATGTGTATTTAGTAATGATATGAAGCTCAACCATCTGCAAATTGTTGCCATTTTGACTATACTTTATGGCAGTATGGGCCAGGGCAAAGTCATGTCTCTATTGGTATACATTTTCCCAATTTCCCCCAGTAGGAGGATATTACCTGCTATTCTCTTTCCTCTAACTGTCCCTACTTGCTGTCCCTCCTTTCCTTCTTTTTCCTTTCTACTGGCTGTCCCTTCTCTCTGTCTCTGCCTTCATGGTATAAGGTCTTTCTGGCCTAGCACTTTTCTTTCTTTCCTTTCTGATCTTAATCTTTTCAACTTCCTTCTTGTATATAAAGTTCTGGGATCTCTGTGATATGCAACATTTACAAAATTGGATAGTTTTGTGGCACAGGTTGCAGGAATCGGTAGCGTCCAGTTGATATATCATAGACCTCTTAACATTTTCAGTTTTTCATCATCATGAGTTGTAAACCTTAAAATGAAATGCTTGATTCTAAAGTTGAAAACACGTGAGATGAACTGAGAAACAATATAAACATCTCGATATACTGCAATGAATCAAAGCCCCTTGTTATATATATCACAAAGTTGTTCTGTGATATAGTTTGAGGAATAGAGGCTACTGATACCTGTGTCACAAAACAGCACCCATACTTAGGGGAAAAGAGAAAAAAAAAGAACGGTTTCGCTAGAGCCTACTGGGCTCAGGTCCTCTTCAGGCTGAAACCCATACTTAGGGAATGTGTTACATGGCACAATTGGCATACATTAATAGCTGCCATTAATCTCACATAGAATCACAGGCTCAGTGATGTAGACTATGAGAAGGTGGTAGGCTATCCATATATCAATACTGTACTGTATAAGGGTTTATTACTCTGGCTGTTTTGTCCCACATCTTTTGGTTACAAATATAATTCTGTCCACTAATTCCCTTGTCTTTTGTACTTGAGAATGTTATTGTCATACTGAAGAGTTTTAGTGAGCAAACGATGTGCGTAGAATAATGGTAAGATGCATTTTGGAATGCTATGTGATATACTGTATAATTGTAGTACAGTACCTGTATTGTAGTTTAAGGTATATACAGTACACTAAAGGTTAACATACCTACACACATTAGACAACAATTTTACTGAATGTACAGAAGGAATGTTTAAATTTATTTTCACTCATTTTGGAAACTTTCATACTACTGTCTTGTAAATGATTTAAGAATAATCAACATGCAGTGGGATTAACCTATTTGCAGAGTTTTGAGCATTGTAAACCATGACCTGGATATCCTACTAAGATATAGATAAGGTAAGATTCCATATTTTGTATGACTAAACTCTTGGCATACGATATTAGTCTCTTGGCTGTACAGTTGCATAGGAAGATTTTAAACTGAAGGGTGATCACCTCACTAACTACTCTCTGCCACCTCACACATAAAAAAGATGCACCTACTGCCTACTTGGCATTACAGCACCTGACGAGGATCTAATTTATGCCAAAATTCTGTACAGTCAACCCTGCTATTTCAGGGGATGACCACCCTAAAGAATTCTGCCAATATGCTGACCAGAAAAAGTTGAACTCATGATTTGTAGGATTGACTGTACATCTTTAGGATGATAAACATGTTTTGAAGTTACATAGGATTTCATATTCCATAGGTGACGTAGACTAAACGAACATCCCTTTGTTTCAGATGGTGATCCCATTTTTCATATGACAATCTGCACAAGATGATCATTTCCACCTGCTGTTGTCATCTAAGCTACCTTTCATATTGTACCTTCATCGTTTGTCGTGCTCTGAATCTTGTACATATCATCACCTATCACCTCACACTTGCATTCCCTCTATGGATAATAAATCCTAGATACTGTACAGTAGTTTGGGTATGCTCAGTACTGTACTTCAGATATTCTTTACAGAACTTATAACCTACACACGAGTTCCTATAAACCGTATCACTGTACTATGGCAAATACTCTACCTTATACTTCCAAGTTGCCTGCACTAGTGATTCTATAATACTGCTGTCTTAGCAATAAAATTTTAAAATATTTAACCTGAATTTTTTGACCAACTACAATGTTCAGGACCTCTTCAATTGACCTTCAGCACCCTTGAGACAATAACTTGATAAAATCATGTACAATAATTTCTGTTCATGGCTCAATATTTAAAAACCCTTTGCATTCAAGAGGTGTTGGTGTAAAAAAAGTCAAGGTACCACACCAAGTTACTATAAAGAAAAATTTATTAATTTCTTTACTGTAGTTATTTACTTTGGCCAGTGGCATATCCCACTACCAACCCCTACTTCCTAAAAACATAAGATGTGCTGTGTACTCACAATGACTATATCGAGGTTTGGGCCGAGATGGTCTGGGAGTGTTCGCTTAGCCACCTCGTCCTCTGGGATGCCATCAAAACGGTCAACCTTCTTCCTCTGTTTGATGGGGGCCAGGATGGGCTTCCCGTCTGGCCCCAGCTGCTTCCATTTACGCTTCTTGGCCTCATGAGCAGCCTGGGCCGCCGCTATGGCCAATGGGTCGCCTCTGGAAGTGTCGAACGAGTCTTGATCAGTACATGTGGCCTCGGTCAGCCTAGGTTGGAGAAACGTACGGCGAACATGTCAACTGATCTCCATTTTGCTGCAGTCAAGTGACCTGCTAATATTTACATATGCAATATGGTGCATTTATCATTACAGTACATGAAAGTTTTAGTACACTTTTGTACACGCCAAAAAATGACACTAACAGTAGAAAAGGAGTCTAATTCAAGGATTTTTCTCTCATATCAGATGTCTTAACACAGGATTTAACAGCAAGGAAATTGTAAGTGGAAGAAATTTGATTAAGGTAGATTGTTCAAGAAATGACTCATGTGTATGAAAGACTGAATGCCATTTTGTTGTGTATAAATGTACTATCCTTACTAAATATTGCCAAAGTCAACATCAGCAACTATTACCACCACCTCAGCAACCTTTTTCACTCTCAGCACCTTGTCTCTCATAGTGTATGAGTAAACCATAATTTGGTTTGAATTATTATAGCAAATACTGTATATTGAACTTGTGGAAGTGACCCTGCTGCTTTGGGGACTGTACAGCAGCATCATTGGGGTGGGAGAAGGAGCACTTGAACTCCCCTGGTCAGAAATAGTGGTTGAGAAGTGACAGCACAGGTGAAAAGGTGTTGGCAGAGAGTAATTTACTAGCCACAGGTGAGCAGAGTAGTCTTCAGGTTGGTATGAACGTCAGTGAAGTTGGCAGAGAAATATATCAACCCAGACGGAGGTGATTTGATTTATATGCAAACTCATACTGGCCTAATCAAACATTACTGTTAATGGGATCTGTGGTATAATTGCTGATAATTGAATAGGCTACATTGCTTCAGTATAACCTGGGTCATTTTTGTGGGACAGTTTTAAGAAATTATTATCAACTGCTTAACTGACAACCTCACTGATATTTTAACCCTACTCCTCTTTGACCCCTGTGAGATATATACTGTACTAGATGTAGTTTGTGGATAGCAAGTGTTGGCTATTCAGTAACACATACTGCACATATGATCGAAAGATTGCTGCCAAAATGTTCACTAGTATATGAATTCCACTACTGTACCATATTTAGAAAAAATCCCTGGCTTCCATAACAGTCAACAGGAATGGCTTATTTCTGTGCAGATAGGGAGAAGTTAGATATGAGTTGTTTTTTGGGTGTGGTGGGAGTCTGTTCATTGGTGCATCCAATACTGAGGGTAAATGACTGTGGTTAAGCACTTTCATGCACATCGGCAACTTTACTCATACTGGCATGGCCACTACTCCACACACTGACTAACACACACTACCACTTGCTCCTACTCACTGGCACACATGGCTGCTCAATACCTCTGTCTCACACTTGACACATTACTCAATGCCTGGTGGTGATGTGGGCAATACTTTAAAGCCCTATTCATACAAGGTGTTTTCCACTGCACAGTAGCAAAGTCACTGGCAATCTGTGGAGCTGTTCACATGTAACTGTGGCATTTCTCAAAATGCAACAGTAGCAAGATAGTCTACCCCTCGTAACTGTGCTGTTGCGTGCCTGAATGCCCACCAGTGTATGGGGTGGGTCATAACCGAGCAGTGGAATATGCCTCATGTGAACAAGGCCTAAGGGTTTGGGTGCCCCTTCAGACCTGAGCCTCTCCCTTTACTCTATTTCTTTTCTTTGTGCTTACTTATACTCTGTTTCTTTCTCCCTAATGATTATTCTGGCCTAGCACAATCTTCTTTTTTCCCCGTGATATACATTGCCCCTCAGTATTAATACTACAGCTATTCACTACCTCTACCTTACAAGTTACAGTGTAGTACCGTACTGCTCACTACACTACAACAGACCACCTCTCATTACCACTTGCTACCTATCACAGACTCCCACTCACTACAGTACCACTTGTTCCTTATCACAAATGGCCACTCATTACTTCACTCACCTATCAACACAAATGACCAGGTGTCAGTACAGTACAGCCAAATACCTCTCTGACATAAGTTTTCACTATTTATTCTAATTTACTGTGGTGTTATCATGAGGGAAGTATAGCCCATTTATTTTATAGCTAACTGTAAGTGTCATTTAGAATGTCCATTAATGACTTGTCCTAATTTGCTGATAATGGAAAAAAAATGTGACTGTAGTTTTTTAAATCTACCTTATATAAATTTCTTCCATTATGTCTCTTAATTAATTATATCTGCACTTCACTTTAGTCCATGAGTTTGTCATTGAAGGTTTCTGATTTTTCCACTCTATGCTACAAAGCATACTCCATCAGTATAGGTGCTTTTTGTGGCATATTTTGAAGGAATCAGAAGCTTCCATTTTGGCAACATCTTTACTGGCTTCATAAATATAGTACAATAATAACATCCTAAAGAATGATGGGTTGGGAAAAGGGACAGTATAAAAGAATGAAGAGGAAGTGTATGACATTAAAGGTGAAATAAAGTCTCTATTATGATAGGCATTTCATGTTGGGGACTTCACAGTTAACTTGCTTATCTGGATAATGTGTTAATTTATGATATATTATGATTGATCCATCCCCAAGTAAAGATTTATTTTGTTTCCCCTTGTTTACTCTTCTGGGCAATGCAACAATTGTAACACACAGGTTGTCAGATGATGATAGGAGATGTCATTAATTGCTTGTTGGAAGTAAAAGTAAAAAAGAAGAGAAGAAGTGAAATATTCTGGGAACCTGCATTCTGTATTATACAGTACTTAGTATTGCTTGTATGAAAAGCAATACAGTACAGCTAAATGAAATGCTTGCTGCAGGAGAGTGAACATTTTGGGAAACAAGGTGGCACATAATACTGCACATGCCAAACACACATGCTGCCCACACATTTGTTTACACACACTTGCTACCACACACACTTGCCTAGCCATTACTAGACACTACCACTTGCTGCCTTCAGTTACTCACACTCATTAACCCTTTGCTACCACCCACTATGCACTTTTACTCTCCAATTATCCAGCATCATCACTTTTATACTTCACAGTCTCCAGTGGGGCTGACCTGTATTGTTAATCAAGAGTTGGGCCAGTACCGGTACTAGATATTCACAGACTTCCCAGTATGCAATTAAAGGCATAGACTAGGCATTGGCTGTAGTCATCATCATCATCTGGCTTATAAGTTCACTTGCATACTGCTGTCAGTACTATAGTGTTTTTAGTTTCTAGTTTTATAAATAATGTTACTGTATTTTGGTTGCTTATAGATAGCTAAGCACCCAATTCAATATACAGTACAGTATGTCTTAAAAATGGAAAATGCTTAATACTGCTGAACTAAATGTATATTGGTCTGTGTGGATGTGTTAAATTTTGGATTGCATATTATATTTTGTAATTGTGAGTTTGCATCTGTATGATGCTGTAGGCACATGTGTATGAAAGGGCATTTGTACAGTATAAGCACTTACTTTACTGTGAAGATTTATTATGTGTGTGTGTGTGTGTTTTCTTACCTATTTGTTCTTACCTACTTGTATCTTTACAGGATTGAGTCAAGCTCGTAATGTCCTGTTTTTTTAAACCCAATTATCATATTTTTCTTTAAAGTTCTGTATGTTTTTGGCACACACCACTTCTGGTAATTCGATCTAGTGCTCTATTACTCTATTTGGAAAGCTATATTTCTGTACATCTTTGTCTCCTTTTCTTTTACTGGTGTCAGTTTCTTATTCATCGTTACCCCTAAATCTCTTTCTTTCTCTGCTTCATTTAATATTTAATTTCCAAGTTTGTACTGCCAATTTGGTCTTCTCTCACTTCTTCCAAACTTAATAACATGACCCTTATCTGCATTAAACTCAATCTGCTATTTATTACTCCCGTCAACGGTTTGGTTTTCAGCATTTACATGAGTTAGTTTCCCGTGTACATGAGTTTACATATGTGTGAGTATAGACAAGTGTGCTTGTGTGTGGTTCAACAAGTGGTGGTAAACGTCACTTGTGGTAGGCTGGCTCATGACAGCTTGTCATGTGAAGTAGTTTAATAAGGCTGCATTAATTTGCCTCACTCACCCTGCACCTAACTTTGACTCACTCATCTCTATCACTGTCACTAGCCCTTACTCCTGACTCTTACTGACTACCTCATTACCTAACTTGTCATCCACCTTCACTTTCTACCCCCTCTTCCTCACTCATTCTCTCATTCACCTTCACTCAGTGTCTCCTTCACCTTCATTCACCCATTCTCTTTCACCTTCACTTGTAATCTCACCCTAAATTTGCCACACCCATCCTCTCCTCATTTCCTCTCACTCCTCCTCACCCTCACTGTCAAACTCACCCATTTTCCATAAGTTTGATATGCTTGGGCTTGCGTCCCCTGCGTTTGGGCTGGGTCTGGCCAAGCACTTCTTCAATGGGTCTAGGAGGTGGACCAGTATACTCGTCTACGAAGCTGTATGGGTCACCTTCTCTTCCTGGAGGCCCACCCTCATGTCCTGGGTGGCCCCCCATCCCTGTGGCTCCCATGTGACCCCCCATCTGATAGCCGTAGCCTTGGTCGGAATATCCTATATGGCCTCCCATATGTTGCTGGGCCATGTGCTGTTGGGGGTGCCGCTGGTATCCGGGGGACATAGGGGCCATGTCCCCACCCATACCTGGATTGTGGTAGGCCTGGTAATGACCCTGGCCCCCTTGCTGCTGCTGCTGCTGCTGCATAGGGTATCCCATATGTCCCCCGAGAGGCCCGTTCATTGAGTGAGGCTCTGGGGTCATGGGGTGGTGGTGGGGGGGTAGGTGTGATGGGTATGGGGTGTAAGGATCTGGTTCCTGCTTCACCACACCTGGTCCCAGGCCGCCCACACTGCCCTCCATGCTGTCACCCCCATCGTACCAGTCCTTCACCTCACCCTTCAGTTTGCTGTAGAGGATAAAGAAACATAAGTGTTACTATAAAGGATTTCTGTGAGGATTTTTCACTGATTGTATTTTAGAATAATAAAACTTTCTCATTATTTGCAATGGAAAATCTATGGAAAATATTATGGTGAAACTATATGAAATAATGATCAAGTAGGAAAATTGATACAGTATGATACGGTATTCATAAAATGAAGGTACAGTACTGAAGTGTCCCGTGTAGTGTAAGTGGAAAATGCAAAAGTCATATGATACTGTACAGAATTCATTAGGTTATATTTAAATTTTTTTTTTAAGAGATTAAATATCAATTTGGAAGAGGTACATATTAATTCATGTAGTTTAATCTCATCTCTCCCTTTAGTTCTCCTCCTGTCTTGCTTGTTGCCTTTCTGTCACAAACTATTCATCTACAGTACTTTGCCAATGTTTTCTCACTTGTTGTTATAGTTTCAAGAGTGATAAGGAAGTATATTTTAACAACTTTATAACCCATAATTAAAGGCATTTTCAGAGGTATTCCATGCGAGGAGATTAGACTAGAAATACAGCTCTTAAGGGAAGGTTATCTTGTTGGAGAATTGGAAGGTCTCTGATTTTTCCAAACTATGCCACGAAACAGATCTCCTATGAGTACCATTGAGGGCGTCTGTTTTCTGGCATAGTTAGAGGAATCCGTAGTCTTCCAATTTACCAACATGAGAATCTCCCCTTAAACAACAAGTATGAAGGACATGGAAGACGAGAGTAAAATGGACCCTTTGCCCCATCCTCTGAAACTCTCTCGGATGAAGCTGCAATTTTTATGCTAAGCGACTGATAATTGGGTTAGTGGTGGACTGATGAAGAGTGAAGGAGAACTAGTAGAATATATTTGAGTACCAGTGTATTCGAGTGTGGGCTGGGTGTATTGAATGATGCAAGCAGGGTGTGTGTGTTGAGTTCAGGGTGTTTTGAGTAGCCTGCTGAATAGGCTGTGTGTACTGTATGAGTATGTGTGGTGGTGTATTGAGCGTGGACACCGTGCTGTATACTTAATGCAAGCTGGGTATACTGAATGTGGGTTTCTTGAGTCCAGTGTGGGTGTACTAAGTGTGGGGTGTATTTCATATAGGCTGTGTGTATTGAGAGTACAGGTGGTATACTGTATTGAGTGTTGGGTGTTTTGAGTGCAAACTGGGTATTTTCAGTACAGAGTGTATTGAGTAGAGGTTGGGTGTATTAAATTTCACGAAGTGGAGTGCTTGTGTTAATGTGGGTGATTTTAGTAGAGACATTGGTATAGTGAGTTTTTATGTGCTTATTATTTGGTGTACAGTACCAGTATTTATAGTACACTTACTGAGTTTGAGTACAAAGTCAGTCTGCATGTAGGATGTGTAATGTAAGTGAATTATTTTAACAAGTACAGTACTGTATTATGTATGTACAGTATAGGAATATGGAGTTGATATAAGTGTATGTATATTTGTGCGTACAGTAATTGAATTTTTTTTTTTGCAATGCTCACTAATTGCACAACACAGGGCAGGAGGCAGTTGTGTACTATAAATGTGTATGGAGTGCATTATTTCCCTTTCAATATATTGTACAGTATTCCACAAACACCCTTGCATTAGAAATGTGCTAATATACCTTCTTCTTTTTTTTAAGCTTACACACAATAGAACACTTGCTCCCCTCAGGGTTAGCTTAGCCTGCTGTTGCACCTGATTTCTATTCCTAATCCAGTAAGCAATTTTAACTCTTTTCCTGGTCCATCACTGACAGATTACTATAATATTCTTATCATTTCACCATTATCTCCTTCTCCTCCTCCTCAATTACCCCATCATCAACATTTTTAACTTTATTCCCAGCTTCAGTGGCCTTTTGTCTGATGTCTTTTGCATAATCCAAAACTTTCCGTAATTTTTGTACTCTTTGCAACTTTCTAGCCCCCTAATTATCTGTCTTCCTCTCCACATCATTTATCTTGATTTTTAACCTGTCCTTTGTTTCTTGTGTTCCTTCTTTCTTCACCTTCCAACTTCTGACAATGTTCTTTTGTCTTTTTTTTCATTCTCCTTCTCTTGACTCTCATTTTATTATTTGCAATATTTCCTTCATATCCAGAAATGTTTTGTCTTTTTCTCTTAATAACAGCAGATAGCTTTATTTTTTTTATGTTTTAGGTTAAAAAGTTATGTTTTTTTGGCAGGGACTTCCTTGTGACAAAACAGATTGTTTGAAATGAGTGTGTGTGTTGCTAAGTCATCTTGTAATGCTTGGTAATGCAGTGTATTATATTTTGCTTAAAATATGTTTAGCATAACCCAGAGTAAGATACATCATTTAGGATATCAATTACTAAAAGGGTCTCGAGAGTTACTATTGTATATAAAAAAATGAAACCTAGAAATGTGAGGGTGGGGGAGCTGGAGTGGGGCTTGTAACAGGAGTAAAAAATATCTTGATGAGTACGAGAGGAGAGGGGCCACAAGTGAGGGGTAAACAGGTGGTGATTAAAGGGAATACAGAAACAGGGCAGATGGGGTCCGGTCGAGGATTTACTCAAAACCCTTCAGCCTTAATAACGGGCTCTCTGGGAGCCTCATTAACAGGTTCCAGGGGCCGCCACCAGTTCGCAGAAGCTTTTGAAAATGTTCAGGCCCTTTCACTTCTCTACTGTGGTTATGCTACTGTTGCTCGCATTTTTCTCAAGAGATTAAAATGTCTGCTAATTTACAGGCATTTTATTTCTTCAAACTGTGCCATGAAACAGAGAGATCACTACAGTACATATATGTGGTCTGTTCAGTGTCTGCACAGTTTGGAGGAATCCATAACCTTCAGTTAACCAACAGTATCTTAAACTGTCCAAAATACAACAAGAGGGAATATTATATGCAGTACTGTACTGTATTCTCGATTTTAGCTGTTACTGTATATGTATATTTTTGCTGTTTTCATAGTTTAGTTTTGTCAGAGGATAGCAAAACGAAGTACTGTATAATTTTTCTCAATTTTAGTCAGCATAAACAGATAGCCAAGTGAAGCATTGTATGCTTTGCTCTGATACCTGTTGCTGATTTAAGCAAGTTTCATTAAGAGAAGCAACAAGAAGAAATGAACAGCAATGATTCCATTTTGATATTGGTATTGTATTTACAGTAGATAAATTTTGTCCATGTAGTAACCTTATATAGGATAATATTAATTTTTATTTTTGACCGATATGTGCTGCACTGGCAAGAGTAGCTTGGTATACCGGTACGTGCACTGTATTCTGATGTGGGTGATTTTTTTTTAATAAGATTTATATTACTGATAGGTAATTATGCAGAGGGAGTGGAGTTATTTTAAATTATTATTTTTAGTTCTTCATGTTGAGTTCTGTATGATGTACTATCAGGAGTAACATTAACCTTCGCAAACTTACTTTTTCATAATGATTGAAGCTGCAGTGTTAGATTTATTTTTAAGTGCACTCCACTGTCCCATAATGAAGTCTTCTCTGATTTATTATACAGTATACAGTAATACAGTAAGCCTTCCCTCTTCTGCTTTGTTCACCATTTTACCCTACTGTAGGCTACTTGATTATCCTCGGTTTAAATAAATGAACATTAGACTATGCTACCCTTCCCTGCCCACACACTAAATTCCCATTGCAATATTATTTTTATCCTCCTCAGACCTGAGGTGACGTGAGCGATTGTGTTACATGCTCACCTGAGAACTTCGAGGTGCATGTTCCAGTATCCCTCTGACTGCTGCTGCTGCTGCTGCTGGGGAGGTGCGGGGGGCGTCGGGCCCTCGGCTGGACTCACTCCCCCCCTGCAATGGCAAGATTCAATATAAGGGTTGCGGCTTGAGAAGGCATGGTAAGTAGAGAAGTTTTGTTGGTGTGATTATGGTGTGATTTATGTTATATACTTGTTGATTAAATCATACATTGTGGTTACAATTTGGATAAACTAGTACCGGTATAGTATAGAGATGTTGGGTAGATGTGATATTTACTGCAGGGAATGTAAGGGTTCTAAGGAAGGTAAGTAATGAAGAGAGGGTTGGTGGGAAGATGAGTATGAGTTCTGTATATGTTCTATCAAATACTAATTGTTTAATATATAATGAATTGTTCTTGGTTGATTTTCTGTAATGGAGTGTAGAATTTGAGAAGTTTGTGAATAGGTATAGTTTTATATTCTTATTTAAATTTTTTACTGGGTGCCTTCTTATTCGTCCCAAAGGAGCTATTCTTTCCTTGCTCCCAGAAGAACCCCCAGGGAGGGTCCCAGTATGTGTAGCAGTGAATGTATTGTACTATGTTGAGATGAAGGTATTCTTAGCAAGATAAAGTATACTGATATATCTGGTATAGTTGATATTTTTATGGATGTGTGTGTGTGTGTGTGTGTGTGGTGTGTAACTGGGGCTGGCTTGATATCCCACATATAGGAGACAAAAGAATGTAACCAGTAACCAAGTTATGGAAGAGTAAAATAAGAATCCAGACAATTCCTCAAGTCCATCAATACCTTGGCAATAGTACTATACAATACTGGTACTGTACCATCCTGGTAGGGGCTGTCTACCTCTACTACGTGTAGGAGGTACAGTCTTGGGCTATATGTTTTGCTCACCACAATAGTCTGTAAGCCTGGATCTGGATGGTGGCTAATATTTTACCCTCAAAAGTTTTGATATATGAATGTCTTATCTTTATGACAAAATTCATGTCCATTACCACCAGAGGTCACTGTCATCATATGGCTTGTTTGTGGAGTTTTTGTTTAATTTTCACCAAAAGATGTGATTCTTTGAGGAACTCTTAGACGGGCTTATGCTCTACAGTCGTGTATTAATAATGAAAACAATACACATCCTGCACCACAGACCAAGTGATTACATTGACTTCTGGTAGCAATGGATATGACTATAGTCCTAGTGAGTACATGTGTTGCAAATGACCATCATAGTCAACCTTCGTCCACAAACTGTATTTTTACTGCATGGTTTAAGATACGAGTTAGAAAATATGACTTGGGATTGTACTGTGCAGTACTGGTAAAAAAAAATTAATTTCCCACAGGACTGCATGTTAAGAATCTATAGGTGAATTATTGATGAGATATTCTTGTTCGTAAATGATACTGAACATGGTAGCCTACATACATGGTACACAAGTATGAGTTTATGGAGGAATTCTATTTCCAATACACCATATGCAGTTGCATAATACTATTAATCTGTAAAATAATCGAACTGTGTGAATTTTTTTTACAGAATGCCAGAACATTAAAATAACATGCTTAATACAGACCTGATATAATTTAAATAAGAGAAGTAGAATGTTTTAGAATATAAGATCATTCCCATGGAGGGAGTTCCCGGAGGGAGCAAACCGTCAGAGCTAAAGATAGATAGATAGATAGCCAGATAGATACGTACATCCATACATACATAACTGCTGACCCCTATTATCACTGTCATATCTACAGTTCCAGTTAGTCAAGGGAAGGGGGAGCTGTATTCAGAAATAGACCAAAATGAGGCAAGACTTTGGGAGTAAAAGTAGTTAATCAAATTATATCTGCCTGCAATACAGTAATTCATTTTGCATAATATAAGTTCATTGTACAGTATCTTTCTTTCCCCAATCATAATACTCTGGCTACTTATATACTACACACTGTGATATGTTGTGCTTTTCCTTACTGGTACATTACACCGTGCTCCTGTCTTACTACTCCAAAACAGTCTCTACTCCACCTATCTGCTTCAAGACAATCTACTCCACCATTCTGCTTCAAGACAATCTACTCCACCATTCTGCTTCAAAACAGTCTACTCCACCATTCTGCTTCAAAACAGTCTACTCCACCATTCTGCTTCAAGACAATCTACTCCACCATTCTGCTTCAAAACAATCTACTCCACCATTCTGCTTCAAAACAATCTACTCCACCATTCTGCTTCAAAACAATCTACTCCACCATTCTGCTTCAAAACAATCCACAAACACACAAGACTCCATACATACACACACACACATCCTTCACACCTCCTCACTCCACACAACACATACAGTACTTTGGAAACCAAGCTGGAAATACACTAGACTAGTTTTCCTTCCCCCACACCACCCTACTCAAAAAAAAAAAAAAAAAAAAAAAAGAGATAGAGAAAGGAATACAAACCTACAAACAAATGAAATATTGACTTGCATAATAATAATAAAAACTACCTAATTAACCACCAGAAAGAATGACCCCCATAACATCCATTTGTTTATACCATTACAAAAACAAATACATGCGAGATACTTAAAATATGCATGCACGTTGGGGCGTCATACGACAAAACAATAGATGGCAATTGTCCCTAGTGACAATATTCCATTACAGTTAATGATGGGTGGGTGAAAAGGTCAGTGCATGAATGCATAATTGGTTATTTAGAGCCCCCCCCCCCCTTCCCATTCCTCCTCCCCCTCCCTCCCTCCCTCCCCTCCTTCCCTCCCCTCCTCTCCTCTCCTCTCCTCTCCTCTCCACACAAGCACGACCGACCTTCCCTTCCCTCCCTACCTACCTACCTACCTCCATTCACACAAGCACGGCCCCCCTCCCTCCCTCCCTCATCCTGCAGGCATACAGGCACGACCTCCCTTCCATAAACACAAACACAGCTAACTCTCCCTTCAATCACACAAGCACGACCCTCCCTCACATCCTTCAATCACACAAGCACTACCCTCCCTCCCTCCATACCCACCTAAAGTCACACCACCACCACGACTCCTACAAACAACAAACTTCCTAGTACACACGCATCTTCAGTCGATTAATTTAGTCACCAATATCTGTCTCTATCGTAGCTTTCATTCCGTACCACAGCTTAAACTTCCTATCATAGCTTTGACTCAGTACATACCACAGCTTTCAGTCACTGTCGACAGCTTTCAATCAGTAGTGCGACACTCCGTCTCTTCATCTTTCAGTCACTGTCATAGCTCTCAGTCACCATGCTAACTATAGGTCACTCGTGGCTTCTGTCTCTACTTCATGCATGTCTTCATTTACAGAGTATCATATTTGCTAGGCTACACACACACACACACACACACACACACACACACACACACACACACACACACACACACACCCTAACTATCATTCACTCTGCTACAACCTTCCGTAACACAACCAACCACACACACGCACCATTTACACGACCATAAATCACCTCTAACCAAACATGCAACCACACTCGACCACCTCTCACACAGCCACACCCACCTGCCAATCACACGAGCACAACCACACCCACTAACCACTCACATTGCCATACATATGCAAGCACAACCATACAACCGTTGATACTTGTGATCATAACTTTCAACCCAAGCATTCAGTACAACCACATTAACCAACCAGTGACACCACCACCACCACCACCCTCCCCAGTTTAACTCTCTCTCTCTCTCTCTCTCTCTCTCATACTATCCAACCATAGATTACCGTACCCCACCATATTTGTCAACCAGTTACATACGGCCACACCCACCAACCGATTACACAAACCCCAAATACATGCACACGACGATTCCTACTGTCCCGCATTACCAAAACACAACATCCATGACAAACAACCCTCAGGAAACTCAGTCAGTCAGTCACAAACAACCACAAACAAGCGGGAGAAGTATTAGTGTGGCTATATCGATGCTGTACTGTAGTTGAGAAGTACCGTATAATATATAGTATAGTGTGGCTATATCGAGGGTGTACTGTAGTTGAGAAGTATATATAGTATAGGCTAGTGTGGCTATATCGATGGTGTACAGTCGGCGGCAGAAGCCCTGTCGCTTCACTTGATTCACCGAGGCACGCGATGTTCATAGACTCGATATTATTAAGTGTAGATAACGTGCGTATTTCTCGAGTCCATGAACGCTGCGTGTCTCGGTGAAGCAGGTGAGGCGACAGGACTTCTGCCGCCGACTGTACTGTACTGTAGTTGTGATGTGTTTGGTTCCCGCAAGTCACCGGCCCAATCCAAGTTACCCAGCCAATCCTCGCGTCCCCGTGTATAGGATTTGCGCATGGTGGTCGACTCGTGTTATTAATCTTAGATGCCACAGACGCAGGCACACACGCGGCAGTTTTCCTTTTTTTTTTTTTTTATACGTTCGGTGGTGTGTGAGTTAATAAGTTAAGCGCCTTTAGTGGTGGGAGGGAGGGAGGGAGGGTTGGTGGGTGTGTGCGTGAGTGAGTGGGTGGGTTTCTTGACTTATGCTCTAGTTTTACACTTACGCACATCCACGCACGCATGCACGCGCTCATCAACTTCCCATCACGCACGGACACACACATACACACACACAGACATATAGCTTGGTGCAATGGTAGAGTTTTCGTCTTCCGCTATAGATAGAGATCCCGGGTTCGAGAATTGCCACTGTGCGCAAACCTCGTAGGAAACCGCAGTATACTTTTCGGGTGGAATTCCTATCCATTACATATTCTCGTATAACTTCCACCCCAAGCCAAACAAAGTCCTTATTTAGTGGCTCCTGTGTTTAGTTATTCACTCGACCCACGTTAATCATCCCTACACATTGTCCTTAGTATCTGTAATCAGTAGTATTCCCAATGGTTATAGAAATGTTCTTTCAAGTGTATTAGGATTCATGTCAGTTTAATTACTGCTTCACTGGCAGCTTAAGATTGATGTGACGTATTGATCAAGCCTCGTGTGACATCGCTGACCTCCAAAACAGCAGCAGGACATGGTAATTATTATCTTCGAGCGAACTTTGACAACCAACGTGGCCAGACCAACAAACAAACAAACAAACCAGCAAACCCGGTAATTATTATATTTGAGCGAACTTTGACAACCAACGTAGCCAGACCAAAAAAAACAAACAAACAAACCTGCAAACCCGGTAATTATTATATTGGAGCGAATTATGACAACCAACGTGGCCAGACCAACCAACAAACAAACAAACCTGCAACAAACCCATCTCGGCTCACTAGCCAACCTTCCGGAACCAATCGATTGAACAGTACTTGGGAACCACTGGGCCCGTATTCACAAAGGCAAAGTTCACTCTAAACTTAAAATTTTGTTCGTAAGCATTCATTCATGGCGAGGACTAGTAGGCTACCCGACACTGCTTAGAAAACATAACAACACCAGCTCATACAAATAGAATAACAAAAAAAAATAGTGTCCCCTGTAAGAAGAGATCGACTACTATAGAGAGTTTTTTTTTTCATGAAAGTACCCAGATCCCCCCCCCAAAAAAAAACCATTAGATTGGTTTGTTTTAGGTAGAACTGGGCAGTTATCGGCCTTTTGGTGATGTGCACGTTCTGAAAAAAAAAAAATAAATAAAAATAAAAAAATAAATAAAAAAAATAAAAAAAATATTATAAAATAAAAAAATAAAAAAATAAATTCGGTAATGAGCATCTTTGATATGTAGAGTACAGTCGCGTACACCATTCCCTGGCCCACTCGATCCGAAGCCCGAGATTTGGAGCAGGCTGTTTCTTATTAGAGCATTCTTTAACAACGGTAAAATCTTCAAGTGCAAATGATCAACAAACGGATTTGAAAACATAAAAAAAATAAATATTAAATAGTGTCCGAAGGTTGAAGCAAACTTATCTTTCCTTCAGCACGTCCAGTATGTATGTATGTATGTATATGTATGTATGTATGTATATGTATGTATATATGTATGTATGTATGTATACCTTCACTGGCGCCATGACTCGTCAGTGTTAGTTAGATGTCATGGCGGGAACTCAACTTAATAATGGGGTAATAATACACTTTGGGTACATTGAAGGAGTGCCTTGATTCCTCTAAAGTATACCAGGAAACAACACCAGATGAACAACAATAATAATAATAAAGGTGTCCTGTTGCTTGGAATAGTTTGGAGGAATCATTTACTGTCCAGATTTTTACAAACACTGAATTTCCCACTTAGGAGTATACCGATTCATCCAAACTAGGTCAGGAAACAGATTACCTTGGTGCACGAGTATAGGGAGCCGTTTTTTAGCAAGAGTTTGGAGGAATATAGCTCTCCAGTAACTTATTTTTTGC